>JAVQJY010047122.1:0-13738 GCA_036025375.1 Retropinna semoni | reverse complement strand
ATAGTTTAGTACAGTATAGTATAATATAGCATTGCATAGCATAGCATAGTGTGGCATAGTATAGTATAGTACAGTATAGTATAGTGTAGTATTGCATAGCATAGCATAACATAGCATAGTATAGTATAGTATAGTATAGTATAGTATAGTATAGTATGGTATAGTATAGGATAGTATAGTATAGTACAGTACGGTATAGTTTCGTATAATAGAGGGGTAGTGTGAAGGAGGTGATTACTTGGGGGGGTGCGGACAGCAGCTCTTACATTGCAGAGGGAGTGTGTCCGGTGGCGAGGGGAGTTGATGTCGCTGGGCGTGGACGAGCGGTCGCCCTCCATCGCCGACGCGTCCGAGATGATGGAGGGCTGGCGGGAGTGACAGGGGCTCACACGCACGGCGGCCACTGATTGGACAGATCGATTTTTGGACTTTAGAAACAGTTCTACCAGGTTGAACAGGTGATGTAACAGTTTGAACAGATGATATACCAGGTTGAACAGATGATATACCAGGTTGAACCGATGATATACCAGTTTGAACAGGTGATATGCCAGGTTGAACAGGTGATATACCAGGTTGAACAGATGATATACCTGGTTGAACAGGTGATATACCTGGTTGAACAGGTGATATACCAGGTTGAACAGGTGATATACCAGGGGATGCAGTGTTAGTGTGAATCTGGTTCATACAGACCTGTATTTAATAATAAAGACCGTGACGTTTGTGTATGTGTGTGTATGTGTGCTTGTATGTGTGTGTATGTGTCTGTACATATATGTGTGTGTGTGTACATTTGCGTGTGTGTGTGTGTATGTGTGTGTGCTTGTATGCATATGTGTGTTTTTATGTCTGTGTGCGCATGTATACACATGTATGTGTGTATGTGCTTGTACGTGTGTGCGTATGTATGTGTGTATGTGCGTGTGTGTGTACACGTATGTGTGTGTGTGTGTGTGTGGGGGTGTGTGTGACTGTGTGTGTGTGTGTGTGTGTGTGTGTGTGTGTGTGTGAGGGAGTGTGTGTGTGTGTGTGTGTGTGTGTGGGAATGTGTGTGTGCGTGTGTGTGTGTGAGTGACTGTGATTTCATACTGCCATGGAGTCATGTTTCTCAGAATAGAGCAGACGTTATTAAACAGCAACAGAGTTAGATTCAGGGTCAGATCCAAGGCCGGGGTTAGAGTCAGGGCTGGGGTCAGACTAGGGTCAGGCCAGGGTCAGGCCAGGTTCAGGCTAGGGTCAGGCTAGGGTCAGGCCAGGGTCAGGCTAGGGTCAGGCTGGGGTCAGGCCAGACAGCGACCCCAAGTAGGTGACCACACTGTGTTGCATCAGAACTTCAGGTGATTCTCCTTCAGTTCAGCCCTTTGTCTTCAGAGTGAAGCTGTTCAACCTGTTATTTGAGTCTCAGCTTTTTAATCACACTCAACAGAACGTTCTAACTAACCATTACTGGTTCCTCTTCCTGTTCTGTACACAGAGCCTCTTCCAGCCTAATCTCTTTGTTTAGTTGCTCACATGGCTTGATAGAAAACATGCAGCACTAGTCCTGAAGTCAGTCACACACACACATGCACTCACGCACTCACTCACACACACACACACACACACACACACACACACACACACACACTGCGGACTGTTCTAGCAAAGTCGTAGGCGCTAAGATCTCCTCAGAACTCTGACTAACCCCCTCCCCACACACACACCTCCCCGCAGCACTCTACACATCCCGCAAACATGACACTTCCCCCCTGCTGACAGCCCCTAAAACAAATAAAGCTATTAATACAGATGCAGAGGGTGCAGGAATACCGGGGAACACAAGCAGGGGTGGAATACCCCCAGCTGTCCCACAGCACAGGGCACACTGCCTGCAGGGAGATCCTGTTTGCATGCTTCCAGTTCCAACCAAGACAACAAAGTTCCTCTCAGGAATGTCACACCATGGAATAATCCAGTTTGAGCCGGTTCGGGATCATATCTGCATGTTCATAACCCAAAGGGGTGACGATACTGGTGCATGGACATTCCTGTCAAGATGACTTAATTAATCAAATGAACAAATCAAAAATAAATCTTATTACTTATCATAAAATAATTTTGTCTGATCAACATTGACAGCAGCAGGTTATTTACATTTAGTTCGGGAACCCTTTTTTTAAACTCTGATGACTAAGTAGCAGGGTGTTTTATTCCGTACACCACAAAGAGCTGAAATGTGATGTTGTGAGTATTAATATCCTTATATTTAACCATGTATCCAGTATTACCCTTCCCTCCGGGTATTTTAGGAAGTGGTTAATGTATCATTTTCATCCAGCCAGAGAAGTGGTTGAGACGTCCTGGCGTTCTGACGGGCCTCAGCTCAGAGGCCGCTGACGCTCCGACACATGCAGCAATAAAACGGAGACGTCAGACGTGGCCTCCAGCTTCATCATCATCATCGCCTCCCATCTTTCAACAGCGCCCCTGGGAGCCTTCCTCACCCACTTTCCACAAGGAGATACCTCGTACTCACTTATACCCACTCTCTCTTTCTCCCTTTCTTCTCTCTCTCTCTCTCTCTCTCAGGCTGTGGGGAGCTGGTGTCAGTAACGGAACCGGTCCTTCACAAGAAAGCTGACACCATAGCCGGGAAGTATGGCGTGTGGATGCAGGACCCTGAGGCTGTCGCCCCCTATGGACCAAACATGGTATGGCGCATCGACACAGTTGGCTCCGAGGTGCGACAGCTCTTTGGCTATGAGAACATGGAGGAGCTTGCTCGCGGCTTCCCTTCCAAGGTAGAGTACAGCTCAGTTCTGTCATCTCTTCAGGATGAACATCTGAATGTTCCTCTGGCAGCCTGAGGTCTGTGTGGTGAAGGTGTGAGTTCACGCCTCCGTGCTCCCCATTGCAGGTTCTGCTGCTCCCAGAGCCTGTGGAAAGCACCGGAGCCACCCTGTTCCGAGGTTCTCTGTACTACCAACGCCGCCGCAGCAGAACCATCATGCGCTACGACCTGGCGTCCGAGAACATCGCAGCCCGCCGAGACCTGCCCCACGCCGGCTTCCACGGCCAGTTCCCCTACTCCTGGGGGGGCTACACCGATGTAGACCTGGCAGTGGACGAGCGGGGCCTGTGGGCCATCTACTCCACCAACAAGGCCAAGGGGGCCATCGTGGTGTCCCAGCTAGACCCCCACACTCTGGAGGTGAAGAGGAGCTGGGAGACGGGCATCAGGAAGAACTCGGTGGCCAATGCCTTCATGATCTGCGGCAGGCTGTACACGGTGTCCAGCTACACCTCCCCCGACACCACCGTCAACTACATGTACGACACGGCCACCAGCCAGAGCAAGACCATGGCTCTGCCCTTCAAGAACAAGTACCGCTACAACAGCATGGTGGACTACAACCCGGCCCAGAAGAAGCTCTTCGGCTGGGACAACTTCCACATCGTGTCCTACAATGTCAGGCTAGGAAGGCCACAGGCCAACTGAAGCCTTGTTGGAGACATACTGGGAGTATCTCAATAGTCTTTGGAGGCCTTTTTTTGTCAATAACTCTCCATCAGAATTCTGGCTGGTTAGATAAGGTGGCCACTTTTGACAATTGAGATGTTGCCCACAGTACTGGAGCTGTTCTGGAGGCGAGCTAAGCGCCTGATTGTCTAAGGTTTGACAAGAGGCTTGGGCTGGCAAGGAGTTCTACTATACGGACTGGAGGTGTATAAGCTGTCTCATATCTGGAACAGTGTCTCTATCTGCGATGCAATGTGGTTATCATCTAAGCCTGCACCTCGTCACCTCCGCAGTGACTGTCCTCTCACCTGTCCCGCTTCTAAGACTGACAGATGTAAAGCATAATCGTGTGGTAGTAGTGGTTAGAATATGAGAACATCTTTATCAATATGTGTATTTAAAGGATTAACCAAAACACTGATGGGCGCTTAAGCTAATAACAGTATGAACGGAACCCCCCTGCTGGTCTATGGTTTCAGAGGGATGGCTTTTGCTGTGGCACGGTCCACAAATATGTTTATAGAGCAATTATTTTTCTACTGTTTCGTTACCATATGTATGTTGTGTTTTGATCCGTAATGCAAATAAGATGGGGGAAAAAAATACTGCATGTTCCTGTGAGTTTTAGTTCTGCACACTAGAGAATGTACAAATGTATACCCAGAGAACAATTAAAGTCTACCATTAAAAACAATGTGTTTGTTTCTGTAACTAGCCTTCACTCACACCTGAGGAAGGACCTTTCAGTGGTCCAGGATGGATACAGTGTTACCTCGTCTTTGACCCGATACGTTCGCACGCATACTGTCTCCTAGTGGACTAATCTGTGACCCACACTCCCAAACTAGTACTTAGAGTTGAATGAGCATTTCAGAAAGATCTCACATCCACAATGAGCAAACAAACAAGTTCACTTTAACAGCATATTATTTTATTAGTTTCTGTAACCAAACCAAGAGAATGTAAATAAGACCGTACATTTTAATACAGCGATGTAACCCCTGTACAAGTAAAACAAAGAAACAAAAATAAACAAAAACAAAAAGAACCCAGTCATCATCATGACCCCTCCACCCCCCAGGTCTCATCTCGGTAGCTAAGGGTGGGAACCTGCATTCTCTCGTGCCGTTTCTCAACGGCTCTCGTCACCATGGTAACCCCGAAAATGAGCGCTTCTCTGCGGGTGGGAGGGCGAACTGAGGGCGGGAGAGGCCTTCTGTCCTCTCAACACGAAGGGAAAAGGCGACTTCCTTCTGCTTGAAACAACCTTTCAGAACTACAGCTCTGATCTGTAGGCCTTTATTTCCCCCTCAACATTTATTTGTGGATTTCTATTTTCTGTCTTTATCGGTTCTGTTCCCCTCGTCTCCCTTCTACACTAGGGTGGGCACCACGACAGTTCTACTCCTCAGAACCCTCCCAGTTCTCCTGAGCCCTTCTTGGTAGCGCTGTCTGGCTGCTTCCGAGCTGAGGGCACTAGGACCTTGAAAGCAGCTGCACAATGTGGTGCTCTACAGTGAAGAGAGAGAGAGAGAGAGTGTGTATGTGAGAGTGAGACAGCAAGGATGTGTGTGTGTGTGTGTGTGTGTGTGTGTGTGTGTGTGTGTGTGTGTGTGTGTGTGAATCAGTCCCCCTGACCGGATTCAGGGAATGTCTGTCTGGAGTAACCATTCGCAAAAAGCCCATAATATCTTCACTCAAAACTCCGCTGCCGTAGCAACGGGTATCTTAAAGGCTTTGTGACATCATCTTTGCGCAGTTTATCCTTTGGCTAAAGATAAAGGAGGGCTCTGTATGTAGCGTCCTCTTCAATCACTACACACACACCATGAGTGTGCGTACACACACACACACACACGCCACCTCGTCAGGCAAAGAGATGAGAGGAAAAGGCAGGAGAGAAGGCTCGCAGGCAGAATAATCAACAAATCAATCAATAATCAAATCAATCAATCATCTGCTGAAATGTTCCTCTCTCAGGAAAATAAACAAAAGCAATAGAATTCCTGATGACGCTTCTTTCAGCTCAGTGAAAATGGACAAACCGGTTGAGTACGAGGTTGAGGATGTACGTGTGATGATAGTGCAACGCAAAGACCACACACGCGCGGGCGCGCACGCACGCACACACACTACCCTGCTCGTCTACGGGTTAGTAATGATGGGAGGATTGAAGGAAAATCTGTGCTTCACTAAAATACATCTCTTATTATAAGATTGTTCAACTAAAAAAAACAAAAAGATTTGATTCTTATCTTTTCGGCTTCAACAAAACAATCTACCTGCTCCCGATATCATACGCGTGACTTTACTCAAAGGAACAGGCGTTAGGGAGCTAGAAAAATTGCAAACTCAGCAGCCAATCATTTCATTTCTTTTTTCTCCCTCGTTCTTTGTCTACTACTACAGTAGATGTCTACTGTACAGCTTGGGGAGCTGTCTTATACAACCAACTCCCAGATGAGAGGTCAGGAGAGGGGGAGGGACAGGAGGAGAGCTGGAGGGTGGGGTGGGGTGGGGGGGTGTGTGTGTGTTTGAGGGGGGGTGTGGATGCACATTACAGTACCCCTCTTTCTCAGTAACCATTCACATTTGGACCCCCTGTCCCGTCCTGTCCCGCCCCCTCCTCCCCTCGTCCTGCCCTCTCCCCCAAGGCGGCTGCGAGCGAGTGATTGGAGCAGCTGGATTCTCTTCCTCTCCGGCCTCCCTCTCTACTTGCCCTCCTCCGGTTTGATGGCCTGGGGCTTGATGGGGCCAGTCCGTATGGGCTTGCCCGCGGAGAGGGAGGGCTTGTCGGACTCGGCGCGGTCCAGGACCCCCCCTGACTGGTGGTTGGGGGCCATGCTGTCGAGGGCGGGCTTGCCCCCCTGGTCGAGGCGGGAGGCCTTGCTGACCGAGGCCGCCTTCAGCTGCTGCTGCTGCTCAGAGAAGAACTTGTGGGTGGACTGGAGCACCTCTGCCCTCTGCTTCGCCTGGGAGGACAAAACAGTCAGTCAATCAACCAGTCCACCCATACGTCAGTCAAGCAATCAATCGTTCAGTCCATCAAGCAACCAATCACTCCACCTGTCGGTCAGTCTCATCAGTCCGTCAGTGGAACGGTTAA
This sequence comes from Retropinna semoni, assembly GCA_036025375.1. Taxonomy (NCBI): domain Eukaryota; kingdom Metazoa; phylum Chordata; class Actinopteri; order Osmeriformes; family Retropinnidae; genus Retropinna; species Retropinna semoni. The sequence continues at coordinate 7,130 of JAVQJY010047122.1, read as the reverse complement.
GAGTACCTTGAGGTCCTGCTCTGCCTTGAGAGCAGCCTGTGTTCCCCGGGGGGCCATGGGGGGTCCAGGGAGGCCCCTGGGAGGGTGCTGGGGCCGGGGGTGAGGCATAAGACCCCCACCCACAGAGGGGGGCATGGGTGGGCCCATGGGGGAGCGCTGCATGCCCCCTGAGAAGGAGTTGGTATGGGGGGGTCTGACCAGAGGAGACACCATGTTGGGCTGAGACAGCATCTGACAGGGGAGGAGAGACATGAACAGTCATGAAATATGTCAATAATGTGACGTCAGGGATGAGTGTGTGTGTGTGTGTGTGTTACCTGTGGGTTGAACTGGCCAGGGAAGTGCTGTGTGATCCTCATGCCAGCAGAGCTGGTCTGGAACTGCTTCTGGTAGAGCATGCTGTTGATCTTACTGGACTGGCTGCTGGGGGAGGTGGAGCTGGCCCTGGGGAGGGACACGGGAGAGGGGTCACGGTCTCTGTGGAGCCAAGAAGTGTGTGTGTGTGTGTGTGTGTGCGTGTGTGTTTAGGGGGGGTTGTCAGGGTGGTACCCTTTACCTGTCATATCTGTAGGGGCTGGATGTTGGGGTGGTACTTCTGGCGCTGACGGGAGGCGTTCCAGGTTTCATGTCCATTCCACTGCCAAACAGCTTCAGATCCATGTCCATCTGGAGACACACACACACGCGTGGACCCCAGCTTTAAATCCACGCACAGACTGACACAGACGGACAGACCGAACGAAAAACCAACGCTACCTTGTTGGAGGGGGGCTGCATCATGCTATGTCCGGGGCCCATGATGCCCCTGTAGGCCTGGGAGACGGGAGGCTGTCTGTTGAGGCTGGGGGGCTGGGCCTGGGGCGGGGTGGGGGGCAGGGCCAGGAGGGGCTGGCCCCCCCCAGATCCAAAGTTTGACAGAGACAGCTGAGAGCCCGGCAGTGGGACTGTCACCTGGCAGGAGGCAGGGAGAGGGCGGGTCAGGGGCTGTGTGCGTGCGGTGTCAGCACACATCGATTGGGACTGTAGTTAGAATTTGCATGTGTCCGTTTGTGTGAAAGCGTCAGTGTACAACCGGGTTATGTGACAGTAGATAATATAAATGCGTGTGCTTGTGGGTTTTACCTGCTGCATTGCAGAGCTGGGTGACTGTGTGTTGCTGTAGTAGCTGTTCTGGCCATGCTGCTGCACCTGCCCTGAGTACATGTTAGAATGCTGATTCATCCCCTGGCGAGCCTGGAAAACAAACACACACACACACACACACACACAAAAACAGCTAAACATTCAAGGACAAAATCACTGACTTACTTTGAGAATGGCCACGGGTGGGAATTCTGCGAGTGTGTGTGTGTGTGTGTGTGTGTGTGTGTGTACCTGCAGCAGGTGAGTGTCTATGAGCTGGGAGCCCCCCATGCCGGAGGGCTGGTTGAGCTGGGGCTCAAACAGGATGGGGATGTGCTGGGTGGAGGAGGGCTGCTGGTAGGCCAGGCTGGACTGGGGCTTGCCCAGCTCGGGGCCCTGCACCCCGGGGTAGCTGTGCAGGGAGGGCCCTGACAGCATCATGGAGGGCTGGGACAGGCTGCTCTGCATGAACGCCTGCTGGGACCTGGGAAGGAGGAGGAGGACACATGGGTTAGAGGCTCAGGGTGTTGATGGGTGGTCGTGTGTGACACTGCGAGGTTGTGTGTGTCCTTTTTTGGTTGTGTGTGTGTGATGTGTGTAAGCCCACCTCACCTGTAAGGCTGTAGAGAGGAGCTGAACAAGTCCTGGGGCTGGGAGACCGGTGGTCCGGTGCCGAGGCCCAGCTGGGCCTGGTGTGTGTGTTGGTGGGTGTGTTGGTGCTGGTGTGTGTGTTGGTGCTGCGGTTGGCTCTGCAGGGGGGCATAGATGGGGATAGGAATCTGCTGCACAGCTGTAGGCTACAGTGGACAGAGAGAGAGAGACACAAAGAGAGCGATACAAGGGGAGAGAGAGAGAGAAAGAGAGAGACACACAGAGGGCGTTAGAACTCATCATGTGGTGGATGAGGATGTTCTGGCCGCGGCCCGGGTCTGGTCCACTGACCTGGGAGAGTCCAGATTGGTAGCCCTGCTGCTGGGCCAGGGAAGGGGGCGCCAGGCGGGGGTGGGGGGTGCTGAACAGGTGACTGGTGTCCATGTAGAAGGCTGGGATCTGGGCTGCAGAACCTGGGAGACACCGGAACGGAGGAGGAGTTCAAACAAGGTCACCCTCGCTTGTTCACCTGACACAGGTCTGCTAGACTGAGAGACTTATGTCAAACTCCTGCTGCCTGGCTCACTCACACGGGGTTAGTGAGAGTGTGTGTGTGTGTGTGTGTGTCTCCCCTGACCTGTCTAAAAGAGTGTGCTTCATTAGTATGGGGTAATGACGACTGCTCTTAAGCGCCCGGCTCATACAGAGGCTAATGAAGCAAGCTAGCCTCCCACAGGGCAGGTCTGTAGAGAGAGCTGCTACACTCTCTACTGGGGGGGCCGAAAGGAGGACTGAAGGATGATGGTGGACTACTTCTAGTTTAGAAGTGGGGTGTGTGTGTGTGTGTGTGTGTGTGTGTGTGTGTGTGTGTGTGTGTGTGTGTGTGAGCGTGTGTCAGCAGTTGTGTGAGCGTGAGCATGTAAAGCTGTGTAAAAATGTGTGTGTGTGTGTGTGTGTGAGTGTGCGTGTGTGTGCTGACCTGCTGCAGACTGCGAGACGTAGACCTGGGGGGTCTGCTGCTGGGAGAGCAGGGGGGGGACACAGCCCAGCTGGGAGAAGCTGCTGCTGGACATGCCCCCTCCCTGCAGCTGCTGGGGCTTCACCTTGCAGATGTTGGGGGGGTCGGAGGCCGAGGTGGTCTTGGTGCTCAGGGAGGAGGTGGTGTAGGTGCCGGAGCCTGGGGGGGGCAGGGAGACCAACTCAGAATGGAACAGAGGACGGAAGGGGATCGGTTCTGAAGAGAGACTGGAGGGTAGTGCGACTCACTGAGGCTAGAGCAGAGACTGACTGTGTGTGTGTGTGTGCATGCCTTACCTGAGAGCGAGGTGCTGGGTGTGACGGAGGCCACGGGGATCTGAGGCATGGAGGCGGAGGAGAAGGAGGAGTAGGAGGAGGCGGAGCAGGAGGTGATGGGGGAGGAGGAGGAGGTGACAGGGGAGCTCTTCTCCACCAGGCTGGGGGAGTTCTCCCAGGCCTTACGGGCCGACTCCATCTGAAAAGGGGGGGAGGAGGGAGAGAGGGAGAAGTAAGAAAGAGAGAGAGGGAGACAAAACATTTAGAATATTGTTTCATATCAGATTCTAGATCATGAATATAGAATAACCTTTTCCACCAGGGAGCACAAACGCTATAGGGTAAAAAAGTATTAGGAGCGCATGAAGAACTTCTATTGGCCACCAATAGAGTAAGCCTACAACTTTCTCTTAAAAGCTTCTATTAAGTTGTGTGATGATTTATTTGCACACCTGCTCCTGAATACATTTTTACAGTGTGCTCACATTTATTGTAATCGCAAATGCGAGCTAAACGCACGTACTGTAGGGACCTGTGTAAGTGTGCGGTCCAACGTGGGACACTGTAAAGTGTGTGTGTGTGTGTGTGTGTGTGAGTGTGTGCACCTTCAGTGTGAGGTCCACAGTGGCGGGGGAGACGGTGCTGAGGCTGGAGCTCTGCTGTAGGGCCTCCCTGCGAGGCAGGTGGGGCAGCGCCACCTAGTGGACACACAGTGGGACAGGAGCTCAGGAACCAGTCTACCACAGTTAACCAGACACGGATGACCTCCTGGTCACTGTGGTATCTGACAGCAAACACACACTCACGTTGGCCACCAGGCTCTCCTCCAGCTTGCCACCTCCTGTGGGGACGCTGTCTGCCAAGGACGAGGATGGGGTGGTGTAGTCAGTCACAGACTCCTGTGGAGAACACACACACACATTAGAATTCCTTACTCTGCCACCCAGGTATAAAATCCCTCCATTGCCCCAGCAGGCAGTTGGGGACGTCACGGCGGTGTACCTTGGAGCTGCTGGCGTACTCCGCTGAGGGGACGGTGATCATGCCCTCGATGTCCCCGCTCAGCTCCGGCACGCCGGGGTCCGTGGTGGGGGGGCTGGAGTCCGAGGGCCTGCCGACCCCTCCCCCCGGCACGCCGCCCTCCAGCCCCTCGCCCTCTCCTCCGCGGACATCCTTGGCCTTGCGGTTCTTCAGGGAGCGCTCCTTGCCGATGGGGCCGGGCTTGTACTCCTTGGTCTCCACTGGCTCCATGTCTGGAAGCTGGAGGGACAGGAGAGGAACACGGCCTTTAAATGGACGAAACCTACGATCGGTTTATTGTTACGGCTTTGGAACGAGATATTAAACTTACAAGTAGAAGAATGTGTCCGGAAGTTACACGTGAGACTATATGAATTGTATGAATAATGTGTGTATGCGTGTGTGTGTGTGTATTTGTGTGTGGGGGGGGGTCCGTACCTTCTGTGTTTTGATAGGTCCAGCGCGAGGCTGTTTCTGCCTCTGTTCTTTAGGAGCAGGCAGTTTGTTGTCTGCTCCGGAGTCCAGCAGGGCGGGGACCCCGTCACTGTCTGTGCTGCCTGCTGACGAGGGAGCGCCGAACTGGATGCTGTCCAAGCCGAGCTCCACCCCGCCCTCCGCTCCCATCTTCCCACCCTGGGGGGGGGACGGACACGGACACACGCTTTATTCTGGGCACTATGTCAACAACACCTGCACAAACATGAGCACAAAGTATCCGAGCCTCTACATTTCCTCACACGCAAAAACCCCATGGAGGTCACCCAGACAGAAGCACGGTCTGACCTCTACCGGCCAGCCAAGCGGTCAGTCTTACCTCGGGGGTGCCAGTGAAGGAGGTGAGAGGTTTGTTCCAGGCACTCACAGACGGAGGCTGAGGGGGGCTGATAGGTCCGACTGAAACACACACACAGGGTGACCATTAGGGTCACCTCAGAGCAACGGGGCCGTCCAGAGACTGGAGAAGACCTACACCTGCACGACCTGGGGAGGAGGAAGAGGAGAAGGAGGAAGAAGAGGAGGAGGAGGAACTCACGTTTCTTGACGTCGGGGAGCACCGTGGAACCAGGCACCTTGTTCTCCCACAGCTCCGTGCCCAGGGCGCTGTGCACCTGTGGCGGGGGGGCAGGGGGCAGGGTCTTGGAGGAGAAGTCCACGGCTGCTGGGGGTGCCGGAGGCAGGGGGGCCACGATGCCCTCCAGGGCCTGCGGGGCGGCGGGGGGCTGGGAGGGGGCCGGGTGGGTGTGCTGGGGCGCAGAGATGGGGGGCGGGGGCTGAGGCTGGGGGGTGGGGGGAGGCGGGGGCTGAGGCTGGGAGGCTTGTTGCTGTGCTGCTTGCTGCTGCTGTTGTTGTTGTTGCTGCTGCTGCTGCTGTTGTTGTTGTTGCTGCTGCTGCTGTTGTTTTTTGGCGAATCTAGGTGGCAGCTTGCCTCCTCCTCCTCTGCCTTTCTCTCCAGAGCCCTTCTTCCCCCAGTTCTGTAAACAGTCAGGAGTTAGGACCCAGGGGCACACCGCTCAGACCTGCACTACTGTGGTCTGTCTATGGCTGCTCCTGCACGTTAGTGAGACCCCAGAGCAGCCATCAATCCCTCCCGCCTTCCCTCTTTTCATCCTTCCCTCCTCATCCTCCCTCTCTCACCTGTGTGGTCTGCTCCTCCTTCTTGCGCCTCTCCTCGTCCTGCAGGCGTTTCTGCTGCTTGCGGGACACCACCTCGGTGAAGCCGTCGTCCGTGGTGTTGGACTGGGGGTCCTCCATGGTGGTGACCTCCGGGTGGTCATCGATGATCACCACACCTGCAGGACAGGACACAGGTTAGAGCGCGCGTGCGCATGCACACACACACACACACACAGAGCACGGCCCTGGTAGACAGGAAACCGGCGGTGGAATACTTTTGACACCCTGGGTTCAATCCTTGGTTGGGCATTGTACGTGTGTGTGTGTGTGTGTGTGAGAGAGAGAGTGGTAGCTCTGTGAGTGTATCAGCAAGTGTGTTTGTGAGTGGTGTGTGAGAATGAGTGGCAGGTGTGTGTGTGTGTGTGTGACTGTCCAGTAGGTAGGTGTGTGCGTGCGCGAGAGAGAGAGAGAATGAGTGCCAGGTGTGTGTGTCTGTGTGTCTGAGCGGGAAGAAAGTAGGTGTGTGTGTGTGTGTGTGGGGGAGGTCCAGCATCTGAACTCACTGGCGTAGTTGTTGAGGTCAAACTGTGACAGGGCGTTCTCCTTCTCCTTGGGTTTCTTGGCGGCCTGTTTGGCCTCGTCTTTGCGTCGTCCAGGCTGGTCCTTCCCGCTCCTCTGGGTCGCTCCTCCTGCCCCTGCCTCCGGGTTCTGGGGCCCGGCTCTGAGGAAGAGGAGGAGGAGGAAGAGGAGAGGCACATTAGTGATCGAGAGAAGGATGGGAAGAAGGATGGAGCGTACATCGTAACTTGGAGATGCTCTGGTCGACCGGCAGCCAGACCATTCCACATGTGTGATGGGAGCTCTTCATGCAGGCCAGAGGAAGGGCGGTTCAGATTCCTCCAAACACTCCAGGACAGGGCTGGGGAGGGGAGGAGCTTTCCTTACGGTATAGAAGCTTGTTAAATGGGCTTCACCGGTCGGGCACTTCTACAGGGTTTATTAAGGCTCGTTTCAGAAAGGCTTTGATCCGGACGTTTTCCACAGTTTCACTGTTCCTACAAACAGTGAGGGAAATAGAAACTGAGAGCAGCCACATCCCATCAGAGGGATGGGGGGACCCATGAAGGGGGTACTTTCAAGCACTGTACAAACAGGTACCAGTGTCCCGTGCCCCCCCCCCCCCCACCGTCTCCTTTTTTTTACCATATGCTAAACCACTGTTTACGTACTGTTATTTACTTTTAAGCATTTGGCTATGGGCACAAAGGATTTTAGCGCATTTGTCAAACAGATCTATAGCCAGCCAGCCAGCCAGTCAGCTGTAAACCTGAAGGAATGACAAAGCTATACTACTTTGACCTAAACAGCTTTCTGGTCTGATGTAGCTCGTTTGTCTAGACTGTTTAACAGGTTATGATCAAGGTTCTTAAAGATAAATCAGTACCGTGTTCAATCGTAGACCCCACATATTTAAGTATAGGAGCATCCCT
>JAVQJY010046851.1:0-10931 GCA_036025375.1 Retropinna semoni | reverse complement strand
GTAGTACTTAGGCTGGTAGGCTAACCTGGCTAGCTAAATCTCATTGTTATTGTTTGTGATTGACATTGCATTGGCTAGTATTAAGCTAAGCTAAGGTCAGGCCTCTAAACAACCAAACTGTCAAACAAGCTATTTTATCAATGTTAGCAAGTTACTATTGGAGGAATATCATGGTTATATTAAGTATTTTTAGCTAGCTACTTACTTTTGCTGACAATTACAGCCCGCGACAACAACCGATTGAGTGTCATTTTAGCCGCTCAATACCAATCCCTCACAACAGCGTGATCGTGATGAACTTCGATTGATTATTCGCCCTAGTTACTAGCTAGCACCGGATAACAGAACAACCGATGAAGACTTGGGACACTTTATAGAGAGATGCTGTCTCTACGTTGTTTAGTTTCCTTAAACGTATACTAGTGGTACACATACACAGATGTGTAGTAAATACTTACGATTAATTATATGCTCGCAGATTGTTGAAATAATTAGCCCCTCCTGATCATCATCTAGCAATTTGTAAAAGCAGGCATCCACTACCATTCAGACCATTCCTATCCATTTTAGAGGCGTACGCTGTCATTTATTGTAGCTCAGATGTGTTGCTCATCAGCTATAAATGTATCATATCACATATATCTTTATTTCGATATTTCAAATCATTTTTCGAAGCTTCTTAGTATACATTGTAAGAACTGTGAAATGCCTATTCCGCAAACCCATGTGTCCAGATTTTAATTAATTAGTCTGTTATTACAACTTCCATTATTTTGATTTTGGTGGACTGTTGCTATTTTGATACAAACAGGTGGGCCTAGTACAGGCACGCAGCCGCAGAGCACAGTTTGACCCGGAGGAGAAGGTAACCAGCCATTTTGGTCTGAAGGGGGCCCCTGGCTGCCTGTCACCACGTGAGGAAGAAGAGCCCGAAAGAGAGCGAGACAAATCCGGGAGCTTTGAGTCGAAGAGACCGAGGGGGGAGAGAGTGGAAACTTATATTACGATTCATGTTTGAAGCTACATTATAATAGACAGTTTACAGAATGCCCACAATCACCCTACCGCCGAAGGAGAACGCTCTCTTCAAGAGAATATTGGTAAGCTAAATGCCATTGCTAGCATGCTAAATATAAAGTTAGCTAGCTAGCTATCCAGCTAGCGTCCATATCAATTTCATTTATCTAGCTAGCTAGCAAGAAGCTAACTAGATTAGCCAGACAGCGAGTTCCGATAGCTGTCTAAAATGTTCGTCGCAAACCAATCGAAAGTTAGCTAGCTAGCTAGACAGACATGTGCTGTCTTTCATACATTAGCCTCACTTCGTTGATCATGTGGGAAAACCAGTCTGTTGTATTGGCTTGTTTGAGTGACAGGTAACTACCTACCTCATACAGAAACATCTAGCGCTAGCTAACTTAGCTAGCTGCCTTGCTAAAATTACAACGCCAAGCAAGGCACTCTGCAGACTCATTCCACACTACCAGTCAAGCTGCTAGTTAAATAAATCAAATGTGTTCTAGTTTGCCAACATTACTTAGCCGACAAAACGATGAAATCTCGGATGCACTTAATTATTATTCACATGACTGTTGTCTTACAGCACTACAAACGAGATTATCTTTCGTCTTGCTTGCCAGTTTTCGGAGTTACTCATGGCATGCCTCGTTAAATGTCGATGGGCACAAATAATTAGCTGCAGTCCACTGTCAGTTATGGAGAAAAAAGTGATTCCGGTTTGGAACGGTGTTCATCCTCAAATGTTTTAAGTACATGCTTTTGAAAACGTCTTCCCTGATCCACATGAGAATATACAGTGTTGCTGATAGTGTTTTTGTTATATATATGTTTATAATGTTTAAAAAATTTCCTTTTATCTAATGCACCTAAGTACTTTTGTATAGCCTGATCTCTCCGATGCCAGTGGGGTTTGATGGGCATTGTTGTGTGGGTAGTTGGCAAGCTGTATTCTGGGGTCCCAGGCTAAACTGTGCTGACTGCTGACCCTGGCAGATCATCCAGGCAGGATCTGTGTCTGCTTACAGACTCACTAATCACTATTCTATTCACCTCTGATTCATACACACTCAATGTCTAGGACCACCCTTAGGCCATTTCTTACAGGCTGCAATGTCAGGACACCGCCTAAATTAAGGTGCTTGTAAACAGGCCTGGATTGGATCATTTAGGTATGTACTTCTGTGATGCATCAGATTACAACAAACCGGTAAACAGTCAATATTCTCCCTCTCTCAATTGTCCTGTAGAGATGTTACGAGCACAAGCAGTATAGAAATGGACTCAAGTTCTGCAAACAGATCCTCTCCAACCCAAAATTTGCAGAGCATGGAGGTAAGACAGTCTTTCACACACCATCCAGCTGTCAGAGGAGTTATAAAAGAAGTGGTTGGATTGGGTTGAACTGAATAATGGTAATTTTCTGACTTGATTCTTTTTAAAAGAGCAAAAAAGGTAAATTCAATCTCTTTCTCTCCCTATTTCCCTCCGTCGATGAAGAGACCCTGGCGATGAAGGGATTGACCCTGAACTGTCTGGGGAAGAAGGAGGAGGCGTACGAGCTGGTGAGACGAGGCCTCCGCAACGACCTCAAGAGCCATGTCTGTATCCTCACTGCTGCATCGAGAAACACCACTCCAACAAGCTCTCTATAATTGGGGTGCACTGATACCCATTAACTCTGAGATTATGGCCACAACCTATCTATAAGGGGGTGGAGAGAAGACTAGATCAACTGACACACACTCTGATATGTATATATCTTTTTGCATTACAAAGCCAGTCAACTGTTAGGCATAGCTAGCATAAGTATCAGGTCTGGCTACTTTTATCAAACTCAGTGTGGCATGTTCCCCACTCGGAATAGGCTGTGTTGAGGATTAAGTTGACCTAAAGACATGTCGGCAATCTTTCTCTCTGAGTGGTTCCCATGCATGGTTGGTTTCCTTAACCCTTGACATCCCAGGCTGGCACGTGTACGGGCTGCTGCAGAGGTCAGACAAGAAGTACGACGAGGCCATCAAGTGCTACCGCAACGCACTGAAGTGGGACAAGGACAACCTGCAGATCCTTAGGGACCTGTCCCTCCTGCAGATCCAGATGAGGGACCTGGAGGGATACCGGGTGAGGATGGAAAGACCTTGTGAAGGGGGGGGAGGTAGAGGTTTTAGGATGATCTGCGAGCTAGGTGTTTGTGTGTGTTTCTGCTTTAATCCTCCTCTGGCTCCCTCTCGTTCTTTCTAGGAGACGCGTTACCAGCTCCTGCAGCTGCGCCCTGCCCAGAGGGCCTCGTGGATTGGCTATGCTGTGGCCTACCACCTCCTGGAGGACTTTGAGATGGCCGCCAAGATTGTTGAGGAGTTTCGTAAAACGCAACAGGTACGTCAGAATCATGGTTGTAGTACAAGGAGTGTTTATTTGTTTGTCCAAGACCGGAATTCAAGTATTCTTGCATATTTGTATAATGATTTGCTGTCTGCCATGTGTCAAATGTGATTTTTCCCGACGTGTTGTTCCAGACGTCTCCAGACAAGGTGGACTATGAATACAGCGAGCTGCTCCTGTACCAGAACCAGGTGCTCCGAGAGGCTGGGCTGTTCAAGGAAGCACTAGAACACCTCACCACTTACGAGAAACAGATCTGTGACAAGCTGGCAGTGGAGGAGACCAGAGGTGTGTGCGTTTGTGGGTGTAAATGATGATTGGCTTTATTATCTCAAGATTGGCTTGTTGTTTAATTTTAAAAGGAATCAGGCACAAACCTCTTCGATCAGATGTAATTAATGGTGAGATCCTCTTGCTTGTTTTATAACTCCCCGTGCTCCTGCAGGAGAGCTGATGCTGCAGCTGGACCGACCAGAGGAGGCCTTAGAGGTCTACAGGAGACTCCAGGAGAGAAACCCTGAAAACTGGGCCTACTACCAGGGCTTGGAGAAAGCACTGAAACCGGGTACGCCAAAAATCTGGTCACCCAAATCACTGCACCCTCTCTGTAGTCTGGTGCTGAGCTGTGACCCTAGGCTTACGGGAAGATGCCGGCGTTTCAGTCTATTTCTCCCCGTTTGTGAGCATGTGAACTGACTAATACACATGTGGATTGTTTTTCCACAGGTAGTGTAGTGGAGAGGCAGAAGCTTTATGAGGAGGCATGGGTGAAGTTCCCTAAAGGGCTGGTGCCCAGGAGGCTTCCTCTCACCTTCCTCACTGGTAAGTAGAAACACACTCTTTCTACATGGACAAAGAATAGCACAGTAAGTACTTATCCCTAACCCCGAATTTTTTCCAACCAGGTGAAAAGTTCCGCGAATGTTTGGACTGCTACCTTAGGATGAACTTCAGTAAAGGCTGTCCGCCCGTCTTCACCACTCTCAAGTCTCTTTACAGCGACAAGGAGAAGGTGAGGGTCACCAACGTTATCTGCTAGACCATCTACATGGGTTAGGTTCTAACATGGCCTGCTCTGAACCCTTCATGCTAACGTCCTAATCCTTTTCTGTGCAGGTGTCAATCATAGAAGATTTAGTAGTGGGATACGCAACTTGCTTAAAAAGCTGTCGAATGTTTAGTCAAAATGGTGAGTGTTGTTGGTTTATAGTACATTAATGTTGTATTTAGAAAAATGTATATATTGCTATTTTTAATGTGTGAGTAATGGCAGTATGTATTTGAATATGTCAGAAAGTGAAAGTGAGTGTGTGTGTGTTTAATGCTTATGTGTATGTTTGTTTGTGTGTGTGTGTGATGTAGATGATGGTAAAGAGGAACCCCCCACCACTCTTCTGTGGGTGCAGTATTTCCTGGCTCAGCACTTTGACCACGTTGGTCAACAGACATTAGCCCTGGAGTACATCAACACAGCCATAGAGAGCACACCCACACTCATAGAACTGTTCCTCATCAAAGCCAAGATATACAAGGTAAGATAAAACACACACACACAGAGCACACCTGATCACAGACAAGACACACGCTACACACCGTTTGTCTCGGCTAGGCCGTCCAACTCTGCGGTACTGTTGGACTGACGTGTCTCTCTCACCTGGCAGCATGCAGGGAACATCAAGGAGGCGGCCAGGTGGATGGACGAGGCCCAGGCTCTGGACACGGCCGACCGCTTCATCAACTCCAAGTGTGCCAAGTACATGTTGAAGGCTGGCCTGGTCAAGGAGGCGGAAGAGATGTGCTCCAAGTTCACCCGGGTGCGTGCTTTAGTCCCGGTTAATTGGTGGTGTTGTGTGTTCTTAAAGCGTGATGCGTGTGCGTACTTGGAAACAGGTGTGGATAGTAGCTTTGCCCTTGTGAATGTTGACATGATAATATGTTGATCATTTTCTTGTGTTACTGTGCTGCAGGAGGGAACGTCGGCGGTGGAGAACCTGAACGAGATGCAGTGCATGTGGTTCCAGACGGAGTGTGCTCTGGCCTACAAGTCCATGAACAAGTTCGGGGAGGCGCTCAAGAAGTGCCACGAGATCGAGAGGGTGAGCCTCCACTCCCCTCAACTGCAGACATTCAAACTTGTATTTTAATGGATCTGGAATCTGGAGCCTCTCCTCTCTTATTTGTCCGATAGAAACCAATTGAGAACCTCGATAATGTGTTAGTGATTCTGTTAGGGTTGCCAGATTAGCAATTTTTCATCCCCCCGACTGCCAATAGTTTTGAAAAAACCCTAGAATGTGGCCATTGGCCAATCCTGCTAGTGAAAAATCCATTATCTCCTCATTTGTCCCGTCAGCATTTTGTGGAGATCACGGACGACCAGTTCGACTTCCACACCTACTGCATGAGGAAGATGACGCTGCGCTCCTACGTGGACCTGCTCAAGCTGGAGGACGTGCTGCGCATGCACCCCTTCTACTACAAAGCTGCGCGCACCGCCATCCACATCTACCTGGGCCTGCACGACAACCCCCTGGCCGACGACAACAAGGAGCATCAGGCTGACACTGGTGAGTATGTGAGGGAGCATCTGTGGAACTGTAGTTCAGTTTTGCATGTTGTTGTTGAATAGTTATATGATGGTTTCTGTATGTGTTAACAATACTGGAACTTGTCTGGTTAGGTAGGTGGCGTCCTAAAATCACACTCAAACCAATCCATAGTGCTTCACCTTTCACCGTATACTGCCATTGTGTGCATGGTCTGGAGCCTCACCACACAAGCACTGGAAAATGTTGTCTTCGTCTGACCCTCCTCTCCACCAGAGAACCTGACGGACAAGGAGCTGAAGAAGCTGAGGAACAAGCAGAGGCGGGCGCAGAAGAAGGCCCAGCTGGAGGAGGAGAAGAAGAACGCAGAAAAAGAGAAACAGCTGAAGAACCAGAAGAAGAAGAAGGAGGACGACGATGAGGAGATTGGCGGGCCCAAAGAGGAGCTCATACCTGATAAACTGGCCAAGGTGTGGGTTTGTGTCTCAGTGGAAGGGTCGGTCAGGTTCTCAGAGACCAGCTACACAGATGGGTGACGTCATGGTTCTTATCCATTTACAGGTGGAGAGTCCCCTGGAGGAGGCGGTCAAGTTCCTGACGCCTCTAAAGAACCTGGTAAAGAACAAGATCGAGACGCACCTCTTGGCGTTCGAGATCTACTTCAGGAAAGGTGAGATGCTATTGAACACTAATGTATTCTAGTGTTTTTTGTGTGTTTTTTCTACTCTAGACATTTCGCTCAACTCTTCTAACCCTCTTTTTCTTTCCCCCTCTCCATAGAGAAGTACCTGTTAATGCTCCAGTCGGTGAAGAGGGCTTTTGCCATGGAGCCCTCCAACCCCTGGCTCCATCAGTGTCTAGTACGCTTCTTCAAAGGAGGTACCGTAAAGTGTTCCAAACCTCACATTCTCCGCCTCTCTCCGCCGGGCTGCAGTGCTATTATTACTGCCGAGTCATCAAATCCGCCTAGACTCGGCCCGGAGAACACCCAGGGATGGCTCCTTCTCACGTAGCTGTCCCTGGTCTCCTGAATCTGGGCCACAGGAAAGTCTGGTCTGTACCTCTGCATTGGGGGAGCGCCCTTCTCCCCCACATGTATTCAGCGGACCAGCACAAACCTTTCAGCCTAAATCTAGTGATATGCGACAGTGCCTCTCTAGGCCAGTTTGGTTCAGCCACGCCTGATTAGAGATGCCTTTAGAACTTTAGAGTTTCTGCTGATCGTTTTTTTAAATTTAGGACTGTGCTTAATTCTTGTTCCATATTGTGCTTGTGGAACCTTATGGTGGTTCAAATCAAATCAACATTTATTTGTATAGCCCTTTTAACAAGCAATATCATAAAGGGCTTCACATGGGCCCACAGATCAACACCGATAACCACCCTAAACCCTCAAGGAAGACAAGGTTATTCTATAACACATAGTTTCAGAACTCTTTTTCTGGCTCTGAATATTCTAGTTTTGTTGTGTTTGTTCCAGTGTCTGACAGCCAGGACCTACCAGAGGCGGTGAGGACAGTGCTGAAGCAAGAGATCTCTCGGCTGTTTGGCGAGAGCGACCCCAAGAGCTTCAACAAGAGCTACCTGAGCCAACACTCCAACTCCGTACCACACCGCCTGGCTGGTACACACGCACACACGCGCACACACACACATGCACACACACCCAAGAACTCTCTCTGCCTGCTTCACTGCACAGGTGATAACATCCATGTTCCTTCCCCTGCAGCTGCTAAGATGATGTTCTACTTGGACTCGTCGTCTGACAAGATGGCGTGCGAGCTGGCCACGGCGCTGGACGAGTCTCTGACCGGGAGGAGCATCCAGGTGAGCCAGCACTCTCCAAGTCACTGCAACCTAGGGGAGCACGTAGCGTTGGCTTCTTTCAAATGGACTTAACAGCAATTACATGTTACAACTCCACTTATTTAAATCGTTGAGGAAGCTAAGTGCTGAGATGCCTCTGTATTGTTACTCAATTTTATACAAGGAATAGTGTACAGTTTGTGAGTGCTGACAGTTTAGGTCAACAGCTTAAAATCACCTGCAGCACAATTTGCCGTATAATATGTAATAGTGCGGCAGCAGGATTAAGGTGCCTGTCCTCGTGCCTTCAGATCTGTACAGAGGTCCTCCAGGCTCTGCGCGAGGGCAGCCTCGGGGAGGGCCAGCAGAAGGCAGCGGAGTCGTACCGTGCTGCCTGCCACAAGCTCTACCCTTACACGCTGGCCTTCATGCCCCCGGGCTACGAGGACAACGCCACCATCAGCGCCAACGGGGACCTGTCGGCCGGCGAGCACGACGAAATGGCCAACGAGATGGCCAACGACATGTGAGGAGGAGGAGGAAGTGGAAAAAGGAGGAGCAGGAAGAGCGCGCGCACACACGCCTCCCGCCGCTAGTCTGCCAACGATACCCACCCCCTGCCCCCCCACCCCGCCCCCCAACCCCCTCAGCTACGGCTGTCTGTGATTCGCCCCCGCAGTGCACTGATTTGGATGGACAGAGAGCCACAGAGAGTAAGGGAAAGAGAGAGAGAGAGCGATGTGGAGGAGGGGAAAAAAAGCCCATTTTACTTTTCTTTTTTTCTCTTTTCTTTTTTTTAACCCCCCCGGTGACAACTACTTCTTTAAAACAACAACAACAACACAAAAAGAAAACGTTCAGAGAAGAGAGGATGTGGAAGGCAGAGAGTGGTTAGGGTGGAGAGAGTCTGTGAACACGGTTTGTACCTCTTGTGATTCCACACCATGTTCCTCTTGTATGTGCATCTGCTTCTTCTCACGTTTTTAAAAAGGTAATTTATATATTAAAAACAACAAATAAAGAAATAAAAATGTTTGAAAACTGAGATATCGTAGTAGTGCTGGGGACCACGGGTGGACTGTGCTTGTATGTAATCTTGAGGCTGGAGTGTGCCAAATATTAGGAGGTGGAACCTTCAAGGGGAGGCGTCACCTGTTCCCGGGGGAAGCATTGAGGCATTGCACTCAGTTTATCACCTGAGCTCATTTAGTTCTCTGCCCAGCCACCTGGGGGTGCAACAACAGATGTGAACCAAACGTGAACTCCGGGAGGAGGGGGGCCAGGACACTGCTGATCTCAATGCAAAGACACACACAAGCTCAGAAGTCCATCTGCTGGAGAAACGATTTATGACTGACAAATCCAACGGATTCATTTTTTCTTTCCTTCTATTCTCTTTGTATTTCTGTTTGGTTTTAACCTTGTGAAAAGTGTGGGTCCCATTTAAAACAACCACTTTCCTTATAAAAGCTAATCCCACTTCACAGCATCCTACAGTTATTGGGGGTTTTATTTCAGGGGTTTGCTTCTGTCTATCCGTTGAATGGTGTAAATGTGACGGCATTTCCGATGTTACCACTCAGTCTCATTGTTTTACTTTTCATTTAGGAAAACGAGGCGCTTATCAATCATACTGAACTCTGCACACAGACCACTCCTCTCTAACAAACACCAAGGAGTTATGAATTAAAACGTTGAATAAAATCTCTCTCCTGGGGGAGTTTTGTCTTTATTTTATCCTGTAGTTGCTGGGCTCAGCCTTCAAATTTTCCACATCCTTAAAGTAGGTCAGAATCCAATGGCATTATATAATGTACATGTGTTCTCATTTTTAATCATCTGTTTTCCCTGAAGCACATGCATATGTACTTCTTCCCAGGGGGTTTAGCTACAGCCATGACAAAAAACAAATGTCCAACTCTTGGACTTTTATCAAATGAACAGTGAGGACTCGTTATCTCAGGCATGAAGGAGGAGTGTGGCTCCCCTCAGAGTTTGGGTCGGGGGGTGTTCCCTGCTGGACCATCCTGGCCCTGAGCACTCAGGAAGGTGTGGTCCAGGTTCAGGTAGGTGGTGAGGAACTCTGGGAAATCCCTCTTCTGGATGACCTCCAAGAACATGTCACGGGCAGTGAGAAGCCTCTGTTCAGCTCTAACAGAGAGAAATAAGAGGGGAGGGGGGAGTAGAGGCAGTAATCTGGTCATGAATAAAATTGGATTGACTGTTGTTTCAATGAAAGAGAATCAAAACTTCTCTAGAGGTTGCAAGACAGTCTTGTTTTGAATTAGGACTTTAGAAATGACTCTACCCAACAGTCTGGCAGTGTGTCACTTCTCGGATCTCTCGGGTGACCTCCCGGGTGAGCTCAGTGACCAGCCGCCGGGTCACCACACTGCCATCGTCCTCCAGGCGTGTCTGGTGTCGGATCCACTGCCACACCTGGAACAGGAAGCAGGACGTAGTTTACTCTTGGTCATGGGCCTAGGATCAGAATGAACCCTCTCTAAAATCAACCAAATTTCTAACTATGAGTAAGCAACCAAACAAAATCTAAAATCAAACACAACTGTTTATGGGATTGCAATTGGCTGCTTTTATTGCTTTACTACGTTTTTGGCTGCTCACTCACACATTCACACACTAAAGGAGGCAAGCTGCCACACAGGGTGCCTGCACAACCGTCAGGAGCACGTAGGGGTTCAGTGTTTTGCTCAAGGATACTTCGACATCTGGACTGGAGGAGCCGGGGATCAAACCCCAAACCCTGCGGTTAATAAACAACCTGTTCTACAGCTAAGCCTCAGCCGCACCCATTATATACCCTAACTGCAACTATTATCAAGAAAGTTGTAAAATACTCTACAACTGTAAGTTATGTGCAAGCAGGCTATAGAGGATGCTAACACACCTGCGATCTGGAAATCTCTGCAGTAGCGGAGTCCTCCACCTGCCCTCTGAAAAAGAAATGTCCTTTACCTGGAAGCAAACCACAGTGAGACTTTTCATTCAGAGGGAGAAATACATAATTATGTCGCCACTTTTCAGCAATCCATCTCCTCAATTGGAGAGTAATGAGTGGTTAGAAGGAAACAAATAACCAAACAGGAAACAAGCAAGTTCTTACCTGTAAGCCATGCCTCAATAAATAAGATGCCCACAGAAATGTTATATTTCAGA
>JAVQJY010045339.1:0-10363 GCA_036025375.1 Retropinna semoni | reverse complement strand
TGGTGTGTTTTTGAGAGAGAGATAGATATAGATAGAGAGAGAGAGAGAGAGAGTGAGAGGGAGAGGGAGAGAGATGGATAGAGGGAGAGAGAGGGAGAGAGAGGGAGGGAGAGAGAGGGAGGGAGAGAGAGAGGGAGAGGGAGACGGGGAGAGAGAGAGAGAGAGAGAGAGAGAGAGAGAGGGAGAGAGAGATGGGACCAGGGAGTATGAGTACCGCTGCTCTCACCTACATCACCATCAGTTCTATTAACCCTTCAATATGAATGAGTCCATCTTGTAGGGCTGTGAGGCTGGCTAAGTGAGGGAGCTCTCACCCCTGGTCCCCCTGCTCGTTGGGGTAGGAAGCCCCCTGGCTCTCAGGCTCAGACATGGCTCCAGCTGGGGACACCGGCTCGATGCCACCTGCGGACATGCTGACTGGTGACGTCTTGGGCTGGGGGGGGGACCTGGGGACACAGACACACCGGACAGGTCAGCCACCACGGTCCCACTCTGATCAGTCCTCCGGGCTCCAGTGACGGCTGGCTCCTACCTGTCCCTGGTGCGCTCCCCTCCAGCTCCTTCCGGGGCGTAGCGGGCCCCCTGGCCGGGCTCCTGGGAGGATGGCAGGGGCTGGGGGGCGCTGGGGGGCCGGGTCAGGTCCAGGACCGGGGAGCTGTGGTAGGACTGCTGCATGGGAGGCTGCTGCTGCTGCTGGCTCTGCCTGTAATCCTTAGTTATAACCTCCTGTGGGGTCCGGAACAGAAACAACACATTAGACCAGGTGTAAGTACCACTTCTCAATCGATCCTGGATCAAATCATCTTATTTGTATAGCCCTTTTTACAAGCTCAGCCCATACAAGCCCTATGGTTGGCTGGCTGATTAAATTGTAGACAGTGTTGTAGTGGTAATGAGGGCAGCATGAGGGTGGGTGTGAGGACGTACACTGATGTGCTGGGCCAGGGTGACCACCCTCTGGCTGCCCTTCACACAGGGGGAGGCGGGCTGCTGGCCCGGGGACAGCCTCTCCTCAGACGGGGGCCGGTACAGACCATGCTGCTCCATGGGCACCATCTTCTGTTGGGCTGGGCGCGAGGACGGCACCCAGAGACAAAACAGACACACAGCGCGCACACACAGACGCACACACAGACACAGACAGACACACACACACACAGACACACGCAGACCCAGACACAGACCCAGACACAGACCCAGACACAGACCCAGACACAGACACAGACCCAGACACAGACCCAGACACAGACCCAGACACAGACCCAGACACAGACCCAGACACAGACACAGACACACAAATGTTGAGAAGAACCATTCAGGTTCACATAGACAAGAGGACAGAAAACAAAACAAAAAAGTCTTAATATTAAATTGTTGGGTAAGTCTACAAAACAAGCACTTCCTGTCTGGCATGTAAATATGCAGATGAAAGCGTGCTGAGTATGAAGTAAACAATCATGAACTCACATCAGCTCAGACTGTCATTACTCAAACGAGCCCAGAGGCTGATCACAGACCACAGACTAATCCAAATGGTTCTCTCCCTCAAGGAGAGACCTACGCACAGATGGCAGACGCATCTTAACTTTCACAACAGATGTGATTTGCATTTAACCAAAAAATATTATATATATATATATATAGAACCGTTCTCCATTTGAGTGATGTGGCCGAAATGTGTCATGCAGTTAAGCTCACAGCCCTTAAGCTATTGAAATGGATTAGCCTTCTGACCTAGGGACATCTTGCTTGGTTATTTTCTCAAGGGGCTTCAGGGAGCACCTGAGTTAAATTTTAGTAATACATAGTAAGATATATATATATACATATACATATATATATATATGTGTGTGTGTGTGTGTGTGTGTGTGTGTGTGTGTGTGTGTGCGCGCGTGTGTGTGTGCGTGGGGGTGTGTGTGTGTGTGTGGGTGTGT
Source organism: Retropinna semoni (assembly GCA_036025375.1). NCBI lineage: Eukaryota > Metazoa > Chordata > Actinopteri > Osmeriformes > Retropinnidae > Retropinna > Retropinna semoni. The sequence goes on along the minus strand of JAVQJY010045339.1, from coordinate 8,429 downwards.
GTGTGTGTGTGGGTGTGTGTGTGTGTGCAAGGTGTGTACACTCGATTGACCACTTTCACCCCTAGAGGGCAGCATTGGCTACCAGTGGTCCCCCTGAGAAGCCGTCCAGTCTCCAGCTGGGGACCTGAACATGCTACTGTAGCTTCTGTCTACATCCTACAATGGTTCACCTGCTATACTTCACAAAACATTTGACCCTGCGGTCACATCGTGTTGATGTGGTGGAACACTGCTTCACAAGCAGAAAACAAGAAAAACATGAGCACATTCCTTATGATGGAACAAAATAAACTCTTGGAAGGATTGTTGAAAGAGATGTGTCGAGCGGTTTTGCATATGTGTGGGGGGGAGAAGCAGCGTAAATTACAGTGAGGCGTAATAAGGACATGCAGAAATTTGAGGGCCAGAAGCTGCAGCACCCCCCTGCCCCCAACAATCTCAGAGGGGCTCCCTGTCCCTGGCCCTGCCCCCCAACCTCATCCCCAATGATCTCTGAGGGGCTCCCCGTCCCTGGCCCTGCCCCCCAACCTCATCCCCAACGATCTCTGAGGGGCTCCCCGTCCCTGGCCCTGCCCCCCTACCCCGTCCCCCTCCTGAGGAACACCCACGCTGTCTGAGGCCCTAGGGAGGCTGACACGTGGTTGGTGGGGCTTTAGGATTCCAACTCATTGTACATCCTGGTTAGTCATCCAAATTATTCAAATGTCTTCAAATGTCTACATTTCAAAAAATAAGTAAAGGAAAGTCTTACGGGAGTGCAAAGTTTAGATTGTCCAACAGGACTAGCTAATGACTTGAAGCTAAACTGTCACTTACAGCTTAAGATCTCAGTCTACCAGCTGTGGTTAACCCAGGGGCTAACCCCCAGGTCTGTGTTTGAGTGGGAGGGGGGAGGGAGGGGGTGCCACACAGTAGAGTCAGTCACATCCTGGAACCAAAATGGAAAAATAACCAACCATAATGGTCAAATCCACACTGCGAGATCACCTGGGATCCTTTGATTCTTTAGGGAAATTGTCCAACTGATTTTTCAATATCCCATAGTAATGATGAATTAATGTGGCTTGCTACAGCGTCTGCTGTATGCTACTTTAGTTCGCTTTAGAATTTCTCAATGCACAAGATCCAGTGACAGGTTAAGAGGCTGGTTTTCCAAAGGGCAACCTTAAGGTAGTCTATGAATTTGAACAGAAAAATAGAAAAGAATATTGATATTGGTCTATGAAACACGGAAAAAAAAGCAAAATAGTAAAGCGTTGAAAATAAAATAAAATGTCAAAAAATGAATCGGACTGATTTGATAATGCCAACCACCACAGCGTGCAATAGGCCACAGACGGACGGGGAGGGGGGGGGGGGGAGGGTCGGGGTGATGAGGGGACCCTGGGATCCAGTCTTACCATCACTGGCGCCGCTGGCCACGAGCGAGGCCGTCTCTGGCATCCCCGTTTCACAAGAAATTTGACGCATGATAATCGCGTTTATGAAGTTGGCCGCAGTCATGGTGGTCTTACCGAGTGCTCGGAGCTCTTGTTCCTGAATGGACATCGCTTTGTTTTGAGTCTTTTCCCTACTAGGTGTGCCACTGTCACCGCGGCCAGGAGGGTTATCCGACTGGGGGGGCAGCAGGTGGGGGGGTCGGCCTGAGAGGTGAGAGGCTGCCGGGCCCTGGGAGTAGGACCCCCCGGGGTACATCCCTCCTGCGTTGGCGCTGGCTAGCTTGGGGTCAGACTTGCCGGGGGGTAAACCATGCTGATCTTGGGGGTGTTTGGGAAGGCCTCCCCTGGTCTTGTTCCCGTCTCGGCCGAGCTCCTTGGCCCCGCTGGGGTCCATGCTGGAGGGGTAGCCCTCGGGCACCCCGGTCCTCTGGAGGTGGCTGTAGCCTGGGTAGCGGTTGGACCCTGCAGGCATGGACCTGGAGGAGGAGGTTCAGTACAGCACGTCAGACACTGAGCACAGCCTGCTGGCTTCAACAGCTGCTCAGCACGTCAGACACTGAGCACAGCCTGCTGGCTTCAACAGCTGCTCATCTACTGGGGGTTACTTAAAAAGACGGTCCTGTGATGCTTCTCCGTGTGGAGGCAGGGTGGTGGTGGTGGTGGTGGTGGTGTGTGTGCTCACCGTAGCACAGAGGAGCCTGGGTGCTCGCTGACAGCCATGCTCTTGCCCCCCGTGTGCAGGACGCTGGGCCTCTGCTGGATGCTGTCCTGGGTGCGAGGGGACACAGGGGAGTGCTGGTGGCCGTAGGAGTGGGGGGAGGGTCTGACGTTACTGCTACTGCTGCCCCCAGAGCTGTGCTCTGTACCTGGGCAGAGAAACACACACACAGGTCACACACACACACACACAAAATAATGTTATTGAAATGGTAATGATAACAGTGTGACATTGTGACGTGCCGTCAACTCTGTCTGTGATACTGTGACACGCACACTAATGTAAACAGTGAGGTTGTTTACCTGGTCTCCAGATGGGGGCGTGCTCGACGTTGCCATGAGAACCACCCTTCTCCCGGTCTCGATCCCTGTCTCGCTCCCTCTCACGCTCTCTGTCTCTTTCCCGGTCTCTCTCCCGATCCCTCTCCCTCTCGCGGTCGCGGTCTCTCTCGCGGTCTCTCTCCCTCTCCCTGTCCCGCTCCCTGTCTCTCTCCCGGTCAGCAGGAGAGGTGCCCTGCATCTTGCCCATGTGTGAAGGCCCAACTGAGAGGAGACACACAAACACAAACACAAACACCCAGAGGTGAGTCCCACGTCCCCTCTGACACCCAGAGCAGCCCGGTGAGAGTCCCAGAGTGAGGGGGGTGTACCTGGGGAGATGGGGGAGGTGGTGTAGGGCCTGCTGGGGAAGGCTCCAGTGCTTCCAGGGATGTAGGTGATGCGGTCCATGGGAGAGCCGGCTGCCCCTGCAGAGGGAGGGACCAGGACAGGTAAGTGCACCTGAGACAGATCGATGATCCCTGGGGAGGAGAAGGGAGAGTATGGGTAAAGAATAAACACCTCACTGCTGCCCCGACCTGGGGGTTGGAGTGTGTGTGTGTGTGTGTGTGTGTGTGTGTGTGTGTCCGCGTGCTTGAGCTATGCATAGCTCTGTGAGTGCGTTTTGAATGTGTGTGCTGGAGTTGTGCATATCTGTGAGTGTGCTTCAACTGTGCGCACCTCTGTGTGTGTGTTTGAGTGTGTGTGTGTGTGTGTATGTATGCTCCAGCTATGCCAGCCTGGGTGTGTGTGTGCCTCTGCTCGGTGTGCTGTGGATAAAGTGAGCCTCACCGCGCGGGGCTGCAGAGTACTGCAGGGGCAGGGGCTGGTCCCGGGGAGAGAGCCCCCTGAGGAGGTCCGTCCGCTGGGCGGCCATGGCAGCTGCTGCAGGCCACTGGTGCATCTGCTGGGAGGTGATGTAGTCGTTGAGCAGCGTCTGGCGGTTCTCCAGGGCCGCCGTGTCGGGGAAGCCCCTGATCAGGTAGGGGTAGGGGTGGGGGTACGCCGGGTTGGGGGCCAGGTGGCGAGGCAGGTAGTAGGCTGCTGGAAGAGGGCGGAGAGGAGAGACAGGATGAGGATTTGGCTGCTGCGCGGAGCGGAGATGTGGCAGGGCGGGAAGTGGTTTCTCAGGGCAACACTACGCTGTGGCGCACCTGGATCGATGGGGATGCCGCGGGGCAGGGCGGCGGGGTCGAAGGTCAGGGGGATGGGTCCGCGGTACACCTCCGCGGCTCCCAGACCCTGCAGCAGACGCTCGTACGACGCCAGGGATGCCTGTTGCTCGGCGACCCCCGGCAGGGGCGACTTTGTGGCACTCATCTCCCGGGGAGTGGGCGTGGCCTTGCGCTCCTGAGGCTGATTCTTACTGGATCCTGGAGGAAGAGGAGGGAGGGGTAAACGTTACTTCCTTCATGCCCCTGTAAACCCCCTCAGAACAACCCTCGTTCCCAGTCACTGGTAGGACAGCGTGTGACGTACCCTCGTGTTGTCGCTGGCCACCCTCCCTGGACAGCGGGGATCCCCGGTGAGAGGGCCCAGGGTAGGGGGCCCTCAGGGGGCCCTTGTGCTCCTCGTAGCCCCCGGGGCTGTGGTGGGCCTTGCCCCCCTGCTCAGGCCCCATGGTGAGGGGCGAGGAGCGGGCCATGGAGCTGGCAGTGCTGACCACGGCGCTGGGCCGGCCCTTGGGCCCCTCCTCGTAGCGGCCCCGCTCGGGACGCATATCCAGGTGGGGCGGCCCGTGGTAGGAGCGCGGGGAGTTGGCGATGATGGAGCGGACGTCGTGGCGCTTCCCTGAACCACCCGCCTCCTGCTTCATGGGAGTGCCCTGGGAGACGAAGTAAGCAGGCTGAAGGTTGGGAAACCCCCAAGTCTCCCTGAATACCAGATCTAGATATGATCGTCTCTGATCAGAGGGATCCCTTTCCTCCTCAAAACAGAACTATGCGGTCTCACACCAGACACACAACCAGCATACTGCTCTGTGCCGTTTCTGGGGCAGCTCACCTGGGCTATGAGGCCCTCCTTGCCAGCCTTGGTCATCATCATCCCGTCGGGCATCTGCCGAAGCTCCTCTCTGGGGATGAGGTGGATGGAGCGGCCCCCCTCCTTCACCGTGGGCACCATGGCCTCGCGGCCCTTCATGGGGTCCTGCATGGAGCCGGGCCCGCGGGGCGGGGAGGCCTCCCTCTTCATCTGCTTGGGCTCCCTCCGTATGTACCCATCCTGGGGGTCCAGGTGACGAGGTATACCTGGAGGGGGGGGGATGAGAGAGGGAAGGGAAAGGAGAGAGGGCAGTGATAACGTTAGGGTTCCACTTCCTGAACCCTGACCCCCCACAGGTTAGAGTTACGGAGGGCTTCTCTCTTACCTTGTGAGATGGAACCCCGGATGTGGTGGGCATCCTTGAAGGGGTGTGGGCTGTCTCTCTCATGGGGCATGGCTCTGCCTATCAGCCCTGTTACGAGGGGGGGGAGGAGGGGATAAGAGAACGAGGACAAGCCAGGCCGGGGAATCTATGTCATATATTTAGCCTGTGGGGACGTGTGAACTGTGGGAGTCCTCCGGCGCTCACCTTCACAGTTGGCGGTAGACAGGGAGTCCCTCATGGGCAGCCCTCGGGAGATGCCCCCCTCCATGACATCGTAGGGGCGCTTCAGGCCCAGCAGCTCGCCGCTCTGCCCGGGGCCCCGCCCCTCGTCTTTAGGGTTCTGGGAGGCTGAGCCTAAACAAGGAACAGGAGACAGGAGCGGAGGGGGATGAGGAGGAAGCTGAAGAGAGGTGAGGGAGAGGGACCGGCTGAAGGTAATCTGAGACTGAGGGAAACAGGTATACCTGCTCTGGTGGGAGTACGCAGGAGCTGAACCCAGACACCTTGGTCTGGTCGAAGATACTCACGGTCGTAGGTGAGGATGTGGCCGCTGATGCCTTCGTAGACTACGTGGCCCTTGGACAGGGCTTCGTCTCGCTCCCTCTCCGCCCGGCTGGGGCTGTCCTCAGTGATCAGGCGGGTGATGGTCCCCTTATACAGAACGTCTGCCGGGGTGCCCTGTGGACGAGTTGCGGGGCGAGACCCATCACAGAGTCATCCTGACAGGACTGAGAGGCTGGACCACCCACTCCACACTCCTCAACTAGAATCTGAGACGACTCTATGAATGCACTTCACAACTAGAATCTGAGACAACTTTATGAATCCACACCACAACTAGAATCTGAAAGAACTCTTCAACTAGAATCTGAGAGAACTCCACAACTCGAATCTGAGAGAAGAATCCACTCCACAACTCGAATCTGAGAGAACTCTATGAATCCACTCAACAACCGGAATCTGAGAAAGTTCTATTAACCAGAATCAAAGAGAACTCCGTGAATCCACTCTTTAACTAGAATCTGAGATCACACGTCTCCCTGTCCAAACCTACACACATTCAAACAGAGCCAAGAGCCCCGCTCCACTCCGAGCAGAGGTCTGAAACCCCACTGCACCAGCCCATCTGCTCCCGACGGCAGGTGACCTGGAGGCTCCAGGTTCTGTCAGGGCGTTCAGTCACATCCCTGGGAGTCCCACCTCCGCCCTCCTGACCTGGGAGACAGGGAGACGTAAGCCTGCTGCGCGGCTAGTGTCTCTGCTCTGCCCGGGAGAGACCAGCACACGGGCCTGCGGCCTTGGTGTCTGATGAGACCGAAGGGGGGGGAGGGGCCAGGAGGGACATGTGGTGTTCTAGATCACATTTCCTGTCTGTTGATTAGAGCTCTTTCCAGAGATAGGGGTGAGGTAGGGTGGGGGGTGGGGGGGGCTGCTGGTGAAGGTCAGGGGGCAGGCTGCAGGAGGCTGGGAGCAGGGGAGTGGGTGGGGGACGTGGAGGGGAGGATGGGAGGAGGGGAGGGGAGGAGGAGGGAAGGGGAGGGGCCAGGAGGGGGTTATATGGGATCAGGTGGCCCTGACCACGGCAGCCCTCTTATCTCTCTAATCTACTCTCGTCATCAAGGGGAGATGAGACACATGCACCTGATGCAACACAGGCTTATCTGTTGGTGTGTACACACGACACACATACAGCGCCACACCAGCGTGCAGCGCATACGATCCGCCTGCCCGTCGGCTAGGCAAACAATGGAGCCGTGTGACCTTCGCACAAGCCCTGATTATGTATGACCTCTCTCTCTCTCATTCTTTCTTTCTCTCTCTTTCTCCCTCTCTCCCTCCCTCTTCTCGGTTACCTATCTGCGTGGATGATACCCACCCCCTCCCTTCCATTCCCCGTTTCCAGGCCAGTTGGCTAAGATATTCCAGAAGGCGTATGTATCAATGAAGGGGCTTAGCCAGCCCAGAGAGTAAACAGATAAATAAAGGGAGAGAACAGACGCGGTACAGTGTGTACCTGTTGCCAGGGTGACAGGGAGTCCTCAAACTGGTGGTTATATCACACTGGCCACGACGGCAGAAGGACGGCCCTGCGGACGGCCTTATGGACAGCCTTATGGACGGCCCTATGGACGGCCCTACGGACGGCCCTACGGACGGCCCTGCGAAAGCAGCTTTAGGCCTGTTTCACTGCCTCTCCAGCCAGGCCACCAACCAACCCCTCAACACTCTACTGCTGCTGGCCTACAGTTCAGTTAACAAGCACACTCAACGCCCGGTGAGACTTTGAAGTCAAAGCTGATGCAGTTTCACAAGACTCTGGAGATATGGCAAGGGCACTAGGATAGGCTAGGTTTATATCCCAGGGTAAGGTAGGCTAGATTCATAGCCCAGGGTAGACTGGGTTAGATCCATTACCCGGGGTAGGTTAAGTCATGTTCATAAACTGGGGGAAGTTAGGCTAGGTTCTTAGTCCAGAATAGGCTAGGTTAGGTCCATAACCCAGATAGGCGAAGTCCACAGCCCGGGCTAGGCTAGGCTAGGCTAGGCTAGGCTAGGCTAGGCTAGGCTAGGTCTACAGCCCAGGATAGGCTAGCTAGGTGTGCTAAGCTCCAGTCTTACCTGAGTGATGGAGCCCCCGCGGTAGGAGATGGGGGACTCCTGGTGCATCCTGGTCCCTGGGATGCCCTTAGTGATACTGCCCCCCTGCACAGCTGGCATAGACCCTGCACAGCCAAACCACACACACACACACACACAGAGAGAGAGAGAGAGAGAGAGAGAGAAGGAGAGAGAAAAGGCCATCAGAATGGAAGTGCAGCAGGGCACAGAGGCTTGTTTGTCGAGAGGGGCTCAGGGACAAAGGGAGGGTCTGTGAGCGTCACCCACCGCGTCCTGCAGCGCTGTCGTGGGCGGCCCCCTGGGTGGACAGGTTCTCGGCCTGGGACGACGAGCAGCGCGGGGACAGTTGCTCCTGCTTCACCACGGGGAAAGGACCTGATGTGTGTGTGTGACGGTAAGAGTGGTAACAAAGAGAAGGGGGGACAGACAGAATGGAGAGGGAATGTCAGTATCGGTGTCCAGGACACCCCAGTGCTTCAGAATTGGAGGTAAATGTAGAGGGCAACTCACCAGCAAACCAAGGCTGGGAGTGCTTCACCCACTCCAGACACTTGGACTCACCCACTTTCCTCTGATCCATCCAGGACAAACCCATTGGCGCGGGGGGCATCTTCCCGTGGTCCAACCCATGGGCTGGGCTGTGCAGCTGTACCGGGGTACCCTGCAATACCAAACCATCACCATTAACACGGAAACAGAGGAAACAGTCGTGCCTAGTGGGTCACGGTGTTGTTTATGTGTTGATGCCGTAAGTGTGTTGTTGTTGTTGTTGTTGTTGTTTGTGTGGTTGTGGAGGCAGAGAGCAGCACCTGTGTGATAGAGCCCCCTGGCTTGGTGGAGGAGATGAGAGGGGGAGGCTCTGGCATGTGGAGGGGGCGCACTGCTGCCAGCCTGGACCCGTCCTGCTGCAGACCTGGGTGGCCCGCCTGCTGGAGGCCTGGGAGGGAGGGAGGGAGGGAGGGAGGGAG
>JAVQJY010043621.1:0-11485 GCA_036025375.1 Retropinna semoni | reverse complement strand
TAACACCAGCACCCCGCCATGGACTCTACCATTCTGTCTCCGGGAGGGGGGAGGTGGTGTGTGACAGAGAGAGAAAGAGAGAGAGAGAGAGAGAGAGAGAGAGAGAGAGAGAGAGGGGGGGGGGAAAAAAGAACAACTAGCTATATTTTCTCAGATCTCGTACCACACAAACTCAGCTACCTCCCCCCCCCCCCCCTGACCCCCCCCCAGACCCCGGGCCCCCCCCCCCCCCCCCCCCCCCGCCCCCCCCCCCCCCCCCCCCCCCCCCCCCCCCCCCGCCCCCCGCCCCGCCCCCCGGGGGCGGGCGAGGGGGTAAATCTGTTCAGTAGCAAGTCCAATATAGTGGAGATGCTTATCTGGGGGACTAATGAAAGGGCCTGGGGGAGTTACTGTAATCTGCCCATTGCCCATCGCACCCCCTCCCTCCCCCCCGCACACACACACATACACACAAACAAACACACGCACGCACGCACACACACCGACCCCCAATGGCTGACATAAGCCTGTTCTTTATAAGGGGAGCTGCCATTCACCTCCATCCACCCGCACCAATACACACACAATACGCGCGTGCGTGCGTACGTGCACACGAGCACAGACACGTGAACAGACTGCAATCACACCGAAAGCAGACACCATGACTCCTGTGATGCGGACATCAAGCTTCCGAGGCCTGTGATATCAGGTAGCCTAGCTCGATGACGTCGGTCCAGGAGTCAGGAGACGATGACGACAGGTAGTACAATCTCAACGTCAGAGCCCAGGGTTTCTGTCTATTGACGGACACACACTCGACTCGGTCCCCTCCGCCCTGTCCGGTCCGGTTGAGAGACCCCAACAGCTTCCCTCATCTCTGAGCCATTTTACGCTCCCCTTTTTAACATTTTTGTCAGCGAGTTCTTCTCTCTCTCTCTTTTTTTTTGGATCTCTACAAACTTTCTTTTGCGAGTGCTTACGGAGGCCCAGAGGAGAGAGAGCGCTTTTACATCCCCCCTCCTATCATCTTGACTTCTTTCTCTGGCACTCTCTTCTCACTTTAAGACGTCCCTCATGTCAGACGTGTGCCTGTGATGGCGGAGAGTGGAGTCTACGCCCGCCTTTTAGTCGAGTCAGGCTCCACGACATGGAGAGCCAGAACGCTCCGTTGCCGCCTGCTCTCGCGTGGTGAAAAAAACAAAACAAAAAAACACGGAAAAAACAACAACAAACGGGCTCGGTAAGAGGTTGTGTGTTGTGGCTCGCTAGCATGGGCGGCACCCCTCACCCTGACTGAACCAAATCCGATTCGCACTTGAATAGAAGCGGATGCTTTGGCTTCCAGGTCAGACGGGATCCTGAAAGGTCTGTCTGGGCGTTCACTGAGGAGTCTGGGAGGGGAGCCGCGATGTGTGTTACCCCATTCTAGGACGAGGTATGAGCTGGTGAACAAACCCCGCCCTCTGCTACAGCATTCAGCAGTGACGGCACCCTAACCCTCACCATGGTGACACCAGCTGCAGCGGCCCTGTGCTGGATCTCGATTCAGACCCAACAGACGTGGACCTGTTCTGAGGCCGGCCACGCGGACCCGGGTGAAGTGGGTATCGGCCCTGCGTGCCTCGTCCCTCCCATGTCCCTGATCCCACCCTCGTGTCCTTATTTCCACTCTTCGCTCAGTTCAACCGGAAGGGAGCACCTCCACTCACGGAGAGCTGTAAGCCAGGATCGTACCCCGCAGGGGGGGATCAGAGGACCCGGAGGGGGGGCTGCCATGCTGGGAGGAGGGGTAGGGGTGGAGGAGGGCGAGGTGGTAAAGAGGAGGAGGGAAGGGGGAGGGAAGGGGGAGGGGCAGGAGGTTGGGAAGGTAGGAGAGAGGGGAACTATGGGGGGGGTAGAGGAGGAGGAGGAGAAGATAGGGGAGAAGGAGGAGGTGGAGGAGAGGAAGAGGGGGAGAGGTAAAAAGAACATAAAGGAGAGGGAGGAGGGGGAGAGGGGCTCCTCATCAGCATATTTCGGGGGCTCCGCCCTGACGGAGGAGGGAGTGGAGGGGAGCCTACCTTCTAAACGGTAATGTTCATCACTGGTCCCCTCCGCACACGCTTCATCCAGGGGCACCTGGAGCAGAGGAGAGGGAGAGGAGGAGGAGAGGGAGAGGGAGAGGAGGAGGAGAGGGAGAGGAGGAGGAGGAGAGGGAGAGGAGGAGGAGGAGGAGAGGGAGAGGGAGAGAAAAAGAGAAGTCAGTGGAACAGGAAGACACCCACACACACACACACACACACACACACACACCCACCCACCCACCCACCCACACACACACACACACACACACACACACACGCACAAACAGCTTGCCGTGGCCTGGAGCCCTTCGCATTAGCGCAGTGATATGTGGTGACATCATGTGTTTTCAGATCGCGGCGGTCAGATCTATATGCGGACCGTCCGCGACGCCGAGGCTGAACGGTACGGGGTGGGGGGTTGGGGGTGGGTGGGGGGGGGGGGGGGGGTAACCGGAAGATATGAAAAAGGCAGCGAGGAACGAGCTTTGAGTTGAGCTGTCTCAGTCACTGCTCCCTTCCTGGTTCGGGAATTCTGGGTAATGGGAAAGAGGGAGGGTGGGCGCGGGGTTATTTCGGTGGCGGGTCTGTCGTCACGCAGGGCAGCGAGACGTTGCGAGGCTTGTTGTTTTCTTGTCCACCCCCTCCCCTCCCCTCCTCCCCCACCCCCTCTCCCTCCTGGCAGCCGTGTGTGTGAGTGCATACCGCGGGATGGTGTGACATGCGAGCCCAGGGGTTCACCATGGAAAAGTCTGGCTCAGGTGTCCCCTCTGGTATTAGAATCATCTACACCAATAACCATTACTCACTCCCTCACACAAACACACACACATACACACACACCGGCCGACACAACTTCTCTCAAAGCGCCTGTACGCAATGAAACAAATCCCACACCCACACCCAGATGAGGCACACATGCATCAAAGCTTCTCAACACGCCTCTGAGTATAACACTGCACACTGTAGAATTCGACATTACAGATAACTTTATATACAACTCATGATATGTCTTATGTCTTTCTGGGCCCAGCTCCAACCACAGTTCCCCCTCCCCCCTCTAAAGGCCAGGGGAGCTTTAGGTAAAGGGTGGGGAGAGAGGAGGGAGGAGTGGGGGGAGAGGATGGGGGGAAGAGGGGGGGAGAGGGGGGTGGGGGGAGAGAGGAGAGGGGGAGAGGGTGGGGTTTCCCGGAGTGAGAACGTGTCGGAGGGATCCGTGTCTAATCCATAGAAGCTAGAAGGTCAGCGGGTGTGATCCTCGCCCGGTCAGCCTTGGTAGAGCAGCACAGCCCAGTGGGTGGCCCCCCGCTGGAGGGGCGCACACACACAGACACACACAGACACACACACGCACACACACACACACACACACACACACACACGCGCACACACACACACACACACACACACGCACACACGCGCACACAGACCGTTTCAGTCCAACTCTGACCGACTCCCTCCGAGCTGAAACCTTAGCGGCTTGCTATTTAAACCGGGCCTGGGCCCGACTAATATGGCCAGACTGCGGAGTGGCCGCGAGCGGGAGATTAAAGTCCGATATTTCGTAAGAGGGTGAGGGTCGGGGGTGCGGGTGCAGGTGCGGCTGCACGGAGTGGGTTACACCAGGGGGTTTTGTGTTGCCGCATAGAGATCAGGCCGTGGCTTTGAGCTCCAGCCAGGGGTCTGCTGATAGCCGGGTGGCGGTACCGTGACGTGTGACGGCTGCTGGGAGAGAGCCACCGGAGAGCAAAACGCACATCTCTGTAAAGTCATTCCAGAACGGGTCACACACAGGTGCACGTGGGTAATAGTATGTGAAAGAGAGAGTGAGACAGAGAGAGAGACAGAGAGAGTGACAGAGAGATGGGGAGAAGGAGATTGAGTGACTGATATGCAGAGTCAAGCAGAGAGAGAGCAAAAGAGAGAGAGAAGGAAGAGGAAAGAGGGGAGTGTGGACTGTCCCCTACAGAGGTGTTCCTGCCGGTTAGGTAGAGTTCCCAGGGTCAATGAAGAGGCCAGCCAGCCACTAATACCCCTGTCCGTCCTGCTCCAGAACCCCTGTCCGTCCTGCTCCAGAACCCCTGTGTGCCCTGCTCCAGAACCCCTGTCCGTCCTGCTCCAGAACCCCTGTGTGCCCTGCTCCAGAACCCCTGTCCGTCCTGCTCCAGAACCCCTGTCCGCACTGCTACAGAACCCCTGTCTGTCCTGCTCCAGAACGCCTGTCCGCACTGCTCCAGAACCCCTGTCCGTCCTGCTCCAGAACCCCTGTCCGCACTGCTCCAGAACCCCTGTCCGCCCTGCCCGCCCTGCTCCAGAGCCCCTGTGTGCCCTGCTCCAGAACCCCTGTCAGCCTTGGTCCAGAACCCGTTCCAGCCCTGCTCACCACAGGCCTCAGCACAGGCCTCAGCACAGGCCCCAGCACAGGCCTCAGCACAGGCCTCAGCACAGGCCTCAGCACAGGCCCCAGCACAGGCCTCAGCACAGGCCTCAGCACAGGCCTCAGCACAGGCCCCAGCACAGGCCTCAGCCAAACCCCCAGAAGAAGAACAATATCACCCTTCAATCAACATTCCAGCAGACAGCCTAACACCAGACCTTGTTTTCTCACATCTAACAATGGAGAAGCTTGGCTTTAGTTACACTAACAACCAATCATACAACCATGCACATACACACACACACACACACACACACACACATACTGTATCGAGCACATTTTTGTTTTTGACCCAAAATTATGGTGGGGTTTGCCAAGAACATGAGAACAGGGAAACGTGGAATGCACTAATTGGTTGTTGTCTGTGGTGATGGATGGCAGCTGTATTATTAGCATGCAGAGGTGACCCAGGGATTTGCTCCCCACGTCTCTGGTAAAAGTTGGGAGGGATGAAAAAGAACATTCAAGCCACTGGTTCCAAACCTCCAAGGTCTTCACCGTCCCCTTTCTTTCTTTCACTACTTTCTCTCTTCCCGCCATCCCCTCTTTTAAAAGACCTGCAAATGAGCGGTCTATAACAACAGCCCATTATTACTTGTCCGGTTTCAAGAGTGAGAGAACAACAACAACAAAAAGAAGGGGAAAAAATCCTCATCTCTCCTCTTTCCCCGGCTGCCAAAATGTCCAACATTCCCTGAACTCAAGAGACTCGTCCCGGAGGAACAATAAGACTGGTCTCTTTGTCCTGCTCCAGGGCCTGCTGCTCCCAAGTCCCGGGGCTTTAATGGCTGGAATAACCTATTTGGTGAGGCTCCGGTCCTCACCAGGCAGCGGAGGTCCATTCAGCGCTGTGAGAAAGAGCTTAATCCTCTGAACCTCACTTCTGACTCCGGTGACACCCACTGAGCCCCTGGGGCCCCCGGGGGCCCCCTCCCTCCGCGGTTCTATGGAGGTCCCGGGCCGGCAGCCCTCCAACCCTGCGGGCCCTGTCCTCGGAGACTGCTCTTTTCTCCCGGGAGAACTCAGAATGGATCCCGCTGCAGTTCAAAGGAAAGGAGATTAGGGACTTGGATGGGCATTGAGATGCTGACCCGTACCTTCTAGAAGAGACTCTCTCTGCTCATATTGGCGTACTAGTCCAAACAGACTGGGCTGAAGGTATACATGGTATACTGAAGGTATACATGTCAGTGAACGGTCACTGAGCAAGCTCTGTGTTAACGTCATCCCAAGAGATTTGAACATTTCAAAAAGGTGAAAGTGAATGGAGGGGTCCTGCACAAGCGGCGATTCAATCCTCTTGGAGTTTCAATTCCCGGGTAATTTGAATGGCCCTATGAGGCCCTATATGCATGCTAATCAGCTGACCTTTAAAGAGCCCTCCATCTTGACCCGCCCTGTCAGAGAATTAGACTATCGCTGGTCTGCCAGCCGACCTTTGCCCCAACCTGGTCAAGGGTTAGAATGGGGAGTGGAGTTATAGGCAGACACGGAGAGGGGCAAGGCCAAGAGCTGCACAGTTTGATCACCATGTGTATGACTTGATGAGGAGAGAACCTTCTCCAAGGCTGAGGAACAGCGGCCTGAAGGGCTAGTGAGTAAAACTCAACACACACAACTTGCAATGGTCCACCTGCCTCTTTATTCTAGCGAGCGCATTTGAGAGAGTTAATAAAAAACCAAAGACAATGGCCGAATCCTGAACACTGGCATAGTGTGCTGTGCCTGAGTTCGGGCAAAGGTGTTATTGAATTGTGTACACGCTTACGACACGTGTTGTGAAGTGTTTATGAAGGTTTCATGTGGAGCTACGGCGAGGTGTCACTTTCCCAGGCCTGCGGAAGGTCTTGGCTGGTCTCTGTGCCTTCGAGCATCATGAAAGGCACTTAGCACATAAACAAGCAGCGTGGTCCAACACTTGGGACCACCAAACGCAATTTTCCAGACATGATGTTTAATGTTCTGTGGAAACCAAAGTATAAAGCAGTTCACTTTCAACAGCAGCCAGAACCCTTCTTAACTTCTTCTGGGACTGAAGGACCCAGTATTGTGAGGCTCCAGTGTGTTTTAGAAGTTGTTAGAGCCCCTTCACGGAGAGAGATTTATTCGTGGAGTGTACACGGGAACACAGTGTGCCGCATTACAACATCGAAGCGGCCGGCGCTGTTTGACTTGGCCGTCGAATCGAAACGGCGAGCCACACCCACGACATGCATACGTCTGGACTTCAATCAAGAGAACCCACATTTGCATATGTACAAACAATGCTATTTTAAGAACAAACAAAGGGGGGGGGGGGAGAATGGATATTTTCAGAAGGCATGAGTGAGGCTTTGAGTTCTAGCGACCATGTACATAGCTCATTAGGGGGCTGACTGACGTTTAGCAAGTCAGGGCACGAGGTTGCCATAGGGCCCCACCAGTCTTATCCTGGCATTGCGCACTCTGAAGACGAGGCCAAGTGTGTATGTGTGTGGTGCGCGCGCGCGCGCGTGTGTGTGTGTTTGTTTGTGTGTATATGTCAGACCCACTGATATTTGACACATTAAGATGTTAGCGGTACACAGAGGGAAAAGGCAACACGAAGGGTGTGTTGCGCTCCGCGTGAGCGACTCCGCGAGCGCGTGTGTTGACGTGTGTGTGAGAGAGAGTGTGTGCGGTCGTGGAAAGTCTCACCAGGCTCTCCGTCTCCGCTGTCTGCCTCCACGCCACGCCACACAGGCTGACAATTTACGTGGCCGACGACAGCTCCGCCTGATCGCGCGCCAGCGCTGCGTCGAGGCAGGACTCTGGAGCAGCACCGCTGCGGCTGGCACCCCATCAAAAACCCAGGAAAAATCTCATTAGGCCTGCCTCGCCTCCTGCACTGGAAAACAGCTTCAGGTCTGACATTTAGAGCGAGGCAGCCAAGGCAGCCGGCGACACTTGAAAGGCCGTTTAGCGGAGCAGGCGAGACGGGGAGTGGTGGCGATGCCTCTCCGGTGGCCTGTCTGCTCCCGCTGCCTCCGACTGTCCCCCCCCCCCCCAGGTCTGACACAGAGGAAGAACCATCGCAGGTGGAACCTCCCGTTAAACAGGACAGACGGTCAGGGTTCGAGATGGGGTCAACAAATGAGTAAGCCTGAGGCGAGTACAGAGGCTGATTACGTGAAACGGTTTCGAAAGGGTTTGAGGTCCACGTGATGTCACGGTCGGCAGCCAGGTGTTGGACGAGTGAATCATAACAGTCCGAAATACTTAAAAGACACAAAAACGAAAAGGAGACCTTGTCGGAATAGCAACACACACGTGTGAACTCTGGACACCCCAAACTGAAAAAATAAAATTAAAAAGTTTTTGTTTTGTTTTAGGGCTGCAAATGAACTTAGAGCTATAGTGTTACTAGCACAAGGCCCTCCAGAGAGGAGAGACCCCCACCCCCACCACCTACGCCCCCCGACATTGTAAGCTGAGATACACGGGAGACTGTTTCAAAGCACAGAGCCCCAGGCTGGTGGTTCTGGTCCGGACCCGATGTCTGCGTAAGAGGAGAACCAGAGGGTCATCGACTCACCGGCACCAGGCGTCGCACAGCGCAAAATACGGACAGCCCCACCAGGCAGAATCCAAACGCTCCACGCACCGCAAACTGCTTCTCACCTTCCACCCGACAAACGTTGAACAGAAATCCCACCCCTTGGCAGACTCGCGTAGCTGCGGAACGCGACGCCTTGGAGATGGAGTTAAGATAGGGAGTGTTGATGTGAGGTAGGGAACAGAGCACTGCCTCTGAACTCCGGCTTCAAAGGGGAGCGGTTTGCACACGTAAAATGAAGATCTTAGATAATCATGTGGCGTAGCTAACCTGGCAGGAGATCGCACTCACATTTCCAGAGGCAGAGAGAGAGAGACAGATGGAGAGACAGAGAAAGAGAGAGAGAGAGAGAGACAGATGGAGAGAGAGAGAGAGAGAGAGAGAGGAAACCGAGCCAATTAGTGTATAACACAGTTTCAAATTAAAATGTGTGCACATCATAATATAGGTCCTCCTATGAATGTCTGCATCAGACGAAAGCAGGGAGACCTGTTTCCTTCTCAGAGGAATCAATCCGCTGAAACATCTGACGCTACGCTTGTTTCTCTGCTTGGTTTGGAGCCAAAACAAAGCCTCCTTGGGTTCGCTCCAAAATGCTCCATGTTCATTATGCACAGACGCATAAAAGCTAATGACAGGCAGTCTCACTGGCAGTTCCAGGGGAATGCCATATCTGTGGTCTTTCACGATCCAATCTAACCAACGCACAGTTGACAATCAACGCAATGTTGCTCAAGACATTCAAGTGTGGCAATCAGACTTTGATCTAAATTCCCTGTCTCCCGTCTCAAGCGAGCCTGAACAGATAGGCTGAACCCTTTTTGGAGCAAACAAAGAGAGATCTGGTTCGACCGGACAAAACGAGGGCGCCCGTTTGTCAGCGAATCGGCAGACGGAGATTAACGGCGGAACGGGACGGAAACAAAGCCGGACGGAGACGACACCTCGGGCCGCAGCCGGTGGTGGTCTGCAGACTCTGTGGCCCCGCATCGGACGCCGCTCAGTCACAGCACACCCGGAAGGAAGTGACATCCAGGGACTCGGGATCCGTCCGCAGAGAGGGTGATGGAGGGGCAGGGAAGCTGCCCTGTGATTAAAGTGTGCGTGGTCGGCAGCACCAGGGCCCTCGGCTGGAGGGGCCCGCGCATGCCAGCGGGCTTACAGTCTTACTTCTGGTTCACTGGACAGGTCAGCTAGCCGCTTCGACAGACACACACACACACACACACACACACACACACACACACACTCACACACTCACACACTCACACACACTCACACACACAGTGCATCCCTGAACACAAACACACACACGCACACACACACACGCACATATATACACACACCATACAGAGACAAATGTACACACTGGTGCGTACGCACATTCAAATGCAGACAGTTTTGACAGGGCAGGCTACAAAGCCTCATGGTTTGGGGAAGGCGTGGTGTGAAAGCCAAACCTCACAGTTCGCTCTGTATGTTTAGTTGCATCGAAGGCATCTATGCAAACAAACTGCATGACATTGCTGAACACGTTGCCCTCAGAGTGCACTCACGTTGCCCTTAGAGCGCGCGTGTGTGTGTGTGCTCTTGTTGTGTGTGTGTTTCTGACCAAAGCGCATGCTGGTTCAGATCTTTTTACAGGCTCCACCTCAATGAGACATGTTTGGATATCTGACTTTTATAGACTCACTGTGCATGCCATGGCCCTCAGTCATTTTTGCACTTCAGATTAACATTGCAAACATTGCTGGTCACGTTACCTCGGACACATCAAAGGCGGCCTCCTAAAAAGGCTCTGTGCAATATTAGTGGAGATTAGAGCTCTCATCTCTGTACTTCAGAAACATGCTGATTTGTGCTAATCTCCCCTCCCCTCTCCCTCTTTGTGCTTCTCATGTGAAGTTGCCCAACGTTTTAATGACCCATTTACAAAACTTTTACACCTGCAAAGATAAGCTTATTTTACAGCGTTGCCAACCCCTGGGGCTCTGGAACCTCTCAAGGTGTCGGTATTTATTTGCTTTGAAAAATATGTAACCGGAGCCATTAGTCGTTATCACGACTGTTCATTAATCCTGTCGCTCTCACAAGGGAGGGGGAAGCAGACCTGAGGACGGATGGATGGATCTAGATCAAGGGGTCTTTGTGATCCCAGTCTGCCCCGAAGTGTTCCTTTCCTGGTAGACAGGGGGTTAACAGCGAATATGAACTCCAGGTGGACTCCTCCGACACATTCTCCGCCAGCCGATGAACCCGCTGTGGGAGCCGCAATTCCCGAGAGGGAGCTTTGGGATTGGAAAGGAATGGAGACCGCCTGTCACTTGGCCTTGATTTACAGGTGGCCCCGTCTGCCAAGAGCAACAAATCACAACGTTATGGCCCCTTTGAATACAGAGAGAAGCTCATTTCCAAAGAATGGAGGAGGGAAGCAGTAGAGGCAGACTGACACACCTCATCTTCTGGGCCCACGGGCTTCGGTCTGCAATCAGATACCTCCGTTCTTTCACACAGGAAATGATGGAGCTCTGGAACCTTGAACAACCATCTAGGCTAACAGTTCCACCAAGACTGGCGTTGGCTGTCTGAATCTATAGGTGATATATGTGATATGTGTGTGTGTGTTTGTGCGTGCAGGAGTACTTGAAGACACGACCTAGTGTGTCTGGTAGCACCGGGTTTTAATTAGTTTAAGGAGTCGAGAAGATGGTTCTTCAAGGGCCAGCGTGGGTTTGGAAGCTAGTATAACGTGCTACGAAGCGTGGGTGGGGCAGGGGTTTAGTGAACAACTGTACCCTCGGGGGAGGCAGACAGTGACAGCCACAGCCACTTCAACCTTTCCCCACGGAGCTCCAAGGAGATCAGCCAAACACACCTCTGCAGCCCGTCACGCGTTGACATCTAGGCTTGCACGCTCTGACCACCCACGTTCCTGTCCTACACCAAATAATCAGGGTCCATATAACACAGAAGCCCCACTCTTCCAGATATCTGGACGGTGGACTCTTGAAGAACCCGTCAAACCTGGACAGATTTCCGTGCTTTATGTGTATGCTGAGGTGATGGCTTTTCTAAAGTTGGAAACCTGACCTCAAATCCAAGGTGGCCTTTCCCACACGTCAGCCCACACACACGCATTTGCCACCCACAAAAAAGACGGATGTCTCGGTCGGCGAACGGACATTCTTCAAGCCGCATACCGCCACCTCTAAACATTCAATACGACCTTTCAACTTTTTAAAGTACAGTAGCCTTCTTGCTAATGACATACTTTTAACTCAGCTAACAAACATGGTAGCCAAAATGGGCACTTCCGCTACTGTACACAAGCCTGCTTTTAGCCACGTTTCTATTCATAGCTACACAGAATGACAGGCCTTAGTTAGTAGTCACCACCAATACCCGAACCTGAGAATGCTATTTACATGCTTGCTA
>JAVQJY010042675.1:0-12363 GCA_036025375.1 Retropinna semoni | reverse complement strand
TGAGATTAAAGGAGAAACTGCAGAGCTGTGACTCTCATAGCTTTAACAATTTTTTTATGACATATTATATACATAATTGTCTACATCGTATCTGCTGCTTGGCATTTTAGCCCTTGATTTTACTTCTGTATCTTGGATAATGAAATATTGAAAACGAGTTGTACATAGGCTACTTTACCCATGTAGCAATGATTCATTCAGCAGCATTATCGGCACTTAGCTTCCCGGCTTCACCCACTGGAGACGTGGTGTCACTACCAGCCCGCGCGGGTCCGCTTGGCTCACCCGTTCTGTGTTTTAACGATCGCCCATTTACTCACTCGTCTCTGTGTGTTTTTTTCCCGCCGAGCCATTCCCGTCACCCCCGCGCCTCCCCGTGTGTACACCTGAGCGCCCTCAGCGGCGCTGAGCAACAAATCAAAAAACAGGGGGAGGATAAAACAGATGTGGCGGCGGCGGCGTCTGTGAACCCGGAGGTGACACTTCCTCGCGCCCCGGGCCGACATTTCTATTTGCGCGGACGGATGAGCACGCCGTTGGCCGCGAGCGGGAAAAATGTGAAAGTGAGCCATTTACTTACGATCGCTCTGTGCTGAGGAGACAAAAGGGTGAGATATTGTTTAATATGCTGTGATGGTGGTTAGAGTGGTGTCTGCAGCAGTCCCCTGTCAGGGGGAGGAGAGGCCACAGCTAGACATGGCTTCTCCTTTTGGAGGCGGTGAAGCTTTTGTGCCGCATCCACCCCCCCCCACCCCCCCCTCAGTACAAGGTAGGTTTCTGCAGACCAAACAGAGGGTGACTACCATTGTTCACTCTCTAGCCTCAGGCGAGTCTTTGCAGCAAGCCAAGCCCATCCCTGGTGTGGCATTGGAGTTCAATGTGGACAGCAAGGTCTTGGCTGAACGATTGGAGAATATGTCAGCCGCCGAACCCAACGTTGGCTCCCATCAGAGTGAGCTCGTCAGTGGAGGGCCTCTCTCTGTGGGCCTACCAGTCATCTGGAGCTCTGTGTAGTCTCTCCTCCTGAGAGCGAGACAGGCAGCCAATGAGGAAGTGCCCCTGATTGTTGGCTTTGGAAAAGGCTTGACGGTTTGTCTTATCTCTACAGTCAGGCCTTGAGTGATAAATGGAGTCTGTGAATCTTCACAGGTTTCTTGTCTGTAATCTCTCTTCTTTGCGGCAGTTGTTTCTCAAGAATGTAAATGTAGTTCTTCGTTGTTTGTGTGTGTGTGTGTGTGTGTGTGTTTGTGTTTGTTTGAAGAACCTCCCAGCTCCCTGCTCTGAGCTTCTTTTTTTTTTAAAAGCTCATCTGTGTTGCACATTTCTAGCCAATGTTGTTTGCAGATGAGGCTGTAATGTTCATCGACAAAGCCAGATGGTAGGCGATTGTGGCCAAACATGCCGCTTTGATAATGTACAGTCGCTGGCAGAGAAACACCAACGGGCCGAGAATGATTTTACAAACACACTTGTTATGGATTCGACTGTATTTGGGAAATGGATCACACAAAACTTCAGAAAGATGGGAAATCCATCGTCAGAAACAGGATGGAAGTAAAACGATTTAGATTCCCCGACAAAGAAGGTCCATGGCCGGATCTGTGTGAGGAGCACTGCCAAGTAGGATTCTGAGATGAGAGGCAACCAGGAAGGTAGAGTCTAAATCAAACAGAACTAGCAGCTTGGCATATGAGGTATTTTCCTAAGTAGTCGGGGTGGTCTGCTAGTCCTGTTTGCACAGCACCCCTTGCCCTTCTCCCCCCCCCAAGCCTCCCATATATACTTCACATGAGGTAGCGTAAACGTCTCGGTTGCTGTCAGTGCTCTCTCAGAGCCTCTCTGTCCGCTTGCAAAACCTCAGCAGCGAGGAAGAGCTGTACACTGTGGGCTTCCTCTCTGCACGCACACAGCCCTGAGTGTGGAGGCCCGAGATGGACGCGGGCTAATAGACTTGAACTCACCACATGGCGAATGAGTAAAGCGATACGCACGGCCCGCTGAGAGGGAGCGCTTGTGTGCGGAGCCGCATTTCCACCCCGGCGAGGGTCATTAATCGCCGGAGTGTTTTGTTAGGAGTGGTAATTCGTTCAGACGGAGGGGGCCGACATTGGGAAAGGAAGGGAGATTAAAAAAGAAAAAGCCAACATGCACTGTGGTCTCGTCTAATAATCAAGCGGTCATCTGTTTGGCTGTTGGTTTTGGCTACCGGGGTATTTCCCCGTGAAGGGACCCGTCACTGGAGGAGTCCGTTCAGGAGGATAGAGCATGGTGTTGAACTGCTGCTGGAAAGAGGAAGGGAGCAGCAGAACTGGCTAACCCACCATCCCACCACTGTTTGCCTTGGGGGAGGAAAGGAGAGCTGAGAGAGAGAGTGCAATATCACCCAGGGAGAACAGTGGGTGTGTGAGGAGAGGTTGAGCTGTGGTTGTGTGTTTGTGTGTGTGTGTGTGTCTGTGTGTGTGTGTGTGTGTCTGTGCGCTTGTGCGTGTGCGCCTACCCCATACCCGGTGTACCATTTCCTAGGTTATGCAGAAGAACTCGCAGGCTTGAAATGGATCCAGAAGTGCTTTTCTAACTTGTTCCCATTCACCTCCTTCTCTCGAGAGGATGTACTTAGATGTTATTACAGTGATTGAATTAGGAATAAACCTTTTCATTCATGGTACCTTTCCACAAGGAATGAAACCCTAGGTTGAGCTTAAGCGTATATTCAGCAATATCCTGACCTATTTTAAATATGCAAAAACACAGGCTATCCACACCTATGTTTACACAGCTAGTTACATTGTTATCGATACATATTAGCTAAATATTAGCCACAATCGCTATACACCATAGGTGTTTTTCTTCATCTTTAGGTCCGTGTTGTAGATTATTTTCCTTCTTCCCCCTCTAGCCTGTCTTCGTCTGAGGCATGGAGGTCAGTGCTGATTGACTGACAGACCGAAAGTGGAGGAGGGAAGTGTTGGAGTGCCCAGGGGGGTCCCCCATCTACTGCGGTCTTCTGCATTAGCCTCCGGGGCCCTAGCGTAGCCTCCGAGCTAATCCAGGAGCAGGTGCGACCAGAGCAGAGGTGTACACAACAGTCTCCTCAGAGAGGGCGAGCCATCTGTGTCTCCCTCCTCTAACAGACGGCAGCGGAGTGGGACGCTTGCTGCGCACAATCAGCTTTAGTCATAGCACTGATTGGACGAGAGACCCTCTAGCGTGACAGGAGAAACGCGTCTCGGTTTTGTTTTTTGGGGGGCTTTTCGGCGTCGTTTTCGATGCTAATTGGTGAAGTTGATAGGAATCAAAGTGTTCTCTGGTTCTCTTCGCCTGGCCCGTCTTGTCGGACAGTGTGCCAGCATCTTTCTCTTGTTGTGTGTAAACCGGTTTCATCTACTCTGTGATTTGTCTGGTTTAAGTCCAATTTCTGTCTTGGCTCACCATGCCGGGCCCCACCTGTCACAATGTTCTAACACTCCAAACAAATCAATTCTTCACCGCACTTACAGCCTGAAGTGAAATACTACAGCTCATATCAGCTCCCAACTCCCAGGCAATTGTCAGTGTAGCCTGGCAACTCTTCCTGGGCTACGAGTCTTGGCCTAAATAGCGTCGAACCTTGTCAGCAGAGTGTGTGCATGTGCGTCTGTGTGTTGGTCCATGTCAGTGTGTCTGTGGGTGTGTGTGTGCGTGCGCCCGTGTGTGTGAGTAGATGAGAGCAGACAGAGCTCTGATTCAGCAGGCAGCCCACAGAGGCCCCACAGGTCAGAGGCTGGGCCTTGTCTCCATTAGTTTCCCTGACATGACTCCCACCCTCTGCTCCCTCTCTCCTCTCCTTCGCCTTATTACCTCCTCCCTCCATCCCTCTTAGTGTGAGGATGGGGCTCTCCTTGGCCCCTTCGTGCTCCTGGTGGCGGCTCTCTAATCAAGAATGATAGATGGAGTGCTCGGAAGCACGGGGAATGTTTGCTAACCTGATACACCCGCGTTCTCACCCTGTTTGTGGTCACGGAGGACGTGAGGGATCCCGTGCGGGCAGCGTGAAGGAGGCTTTATGTGTTTGTCTAGCTAAGCCCTTGCACGCCGGCTAGTCTAAACATCTGCACCAGAGCGCTCTCATCAACACGGACAAGGAACTCATAGTTGAGAAGAACCCCTTCCCTCACTCTTCTTTCTTCTGTGGCGTTTAGAAAGCAACCCCCCCCCACCACCACCCTCATTCCATCCCTCCTAGAAGACCCTGGCTCGGGCTAATGTAGACATGATCTTATTTCTAGCTACCAAGCGTTTCCAGATTAGCAACGGGCAGTGGCGGGGCCTCCCAACAGCTGGTCTCTCTCCATCTGTAGCACTACAATGCTAATTGCTACGCACCCCAGGAGTGGCTTAGCTTAGCGGTCACACTTTGAACAGGATCTTCCAATATGTCTGGTGTTGATTACATCGGCACGGTGTTACTGGGCAGCTTGTTGCCTTAGGGGGGACATTAGTGTTTGAAACCGAAGCCGGGGCCCTTTAAGGCAAACGGGAGTGTTCTTTTTAGACAGACAGCTCACAGAGATTTGAAGCTATTCCACTCCCACCCCCCCACGGGGGAATAGTAGGTGATGAGAGCACAACATGTCTCTCCAACTCTGAAGTTCTCTTGTCAGCGGAAAAGCAATGGAAGTTGTTGTGTCTCTCGTTATTGTGGAGTGAACACGTTGACGTCTTTCATCCGTTTGTTACAGAGTGTGTACGTTCACACAGCTGCGCTGAGATTCCTTCTGTATTCTGAGAACTCACTGAAACATGGGTGGAAGTAGTACTTTAGTTCGTGCCTTTTTAAGGTGCGATGCAAAAAATCGGGATGGAATTTGAGCTACAGCATAAGAATGCATTTGTGAATGACAGAACTTTGATGAGCTGTGATAACATCTTAGCCGTTTATACAGCAGAAGCTTCTTTGGAAAGACAAGAGGTGACTAGAAAGGGTGGGCCCGTGGTAATAACGAGAGAAAAAACTTGACAGAAAAATGCACGGGTTGACTGGTAATGAAACATAGGAGATGTTCATGCAGAGAAACGTGTTAGTTGTTCTAGTTGCTTCATTATATGGAGCTCGCTGTCTCAGCGTCTTTGTTTTGTGGAGTCCGTTGGCTTCTGTTTAAGCAAACATGGACTCTATTTGCATAGAGCAGGTGGGCACCTTAGACGTGATCTTAGGGGAACCCACAACACAAAAGAGACGAAAGTAGACAAACCATCTGGAGGCTTCTGGAGGAAACCCGATCTCCCTCTAAATGTTTATTCTATCCCTTCATGGTTCTGAGCAGCTAAGGCCACAAACGTCAAAACAGAGAATGAGGGATGGCCAACAGGGAAGGGCAGTAAAGTCTCCAATTGTTGCCTCGCCTTTTTTTTTTCCGTCAGGCTGGTTTGAGAGGGACATTCAGGCCGCACATTGAAACGGAGATCTAGGTGGGTGAGAGAAGCATGCAGGCTCTCTCAGCACACTGTCATGCCACTTGGTGGCTGTTGAAAGATTTCCGCCCAGCCGTGGCTTCTCCATTGAGTAGCAATCAGTTACTCACTGAAAGATAATATTAGATCCACTTAGAGACCTGTGGGCTGGATGCAGGCTTATGCTTGAATTCAGGCCGTAGAGTACCTCTATTTACATTTTTGAACTCCTGAAAAAAAAACATGTCGTATTCCACAGTTTTTCTGTTGAGACTTGATGTGATCCCTTTCGCCTTAGTCTTCCTGCCTCCTCCACCCTTCCCACTTGTTCCTCCTCTCTCCTCCACCCCTCCCCACTGGCTCCTCCTATCTTCTCCTCTCTTCCTTTCTCTCCTCCTCACTTCTCTCTTCGCCTGTCTCCCATCCGTTCATTTTCAATGCCTTGTAAACCAGCTGGCAGCCCTAATAGGATGCCTTCTTGCAGGGCCACAAAGCAGTATTGTTGAAATAGTTGGGGCTCTATGCAAGACTAAATAAATCTGACATGCTGGTGGAGAATTACAGCCCTCAGTGAGCTCACTGGGGCCCTGTAGAGAGACTCTAAACAGGTCTGGAAGGTATATGAGAGGCTGGTAGGCTGGTCCTGCTGTCCCTCTTCAGCCCACCGTGATAGCCAGGCAGGCGCTGCGGTCCTTTATTAGAAGTGGCAGGCGTTGTCTCCAGTCATCTAGATAATTGCGGCGCAGCGTACTCTCCTGTAATCAATCGGGACAGCTGGCGCTGCCGCGTTCGAGTCCAGTGGGCTAGCGTGTCGTGCTAATTAATGAAATGATAAGGCTAGCGCGCAGCATCAAATGAATAACACTAGAGGGTTGCTGTTATTTTCTTTTTTCCCCTTTTTTTCCTTTGTGAAATGTATCCTTGACGTTGAGAGGGTTTAGCTCATTCCCATTGCCTGACTGTCCTTAGAGAGCAGAGGGGCGGGTCAGGGGTCAACGACGGTGATGGGGTCACATTCCTGGCTGACAGGGTGGCCCGGGTCAAAGCAGCCATTAGACTTGAGCTTTTATGTTCAAAACCCCCAAGATGTCCGCCCTTTTCTTTAGGAGACCTCAATAGCACTGACCTGAAACGACCCTATGGTTGCCAGATGAAGCTGAGAGGGATGGCCAAGAACAAAACACACAAACCCTCTTTAACAAAGCAACACACTGCTGATGAGCCTTGCGAGGACACGGAGGAATGGGTCAGCGTGCGGACGTCCTGCCTTCCCCGGAACCAATTACGACCGGAAGGTAAATAATAAAAGTCTAGCGCGGTCCTCAGATCACCGCAGAAGTCAGATCTGGCCTAATTTGCCCAGATTAGGCTCGTCACCAGCACGGACACCCCGCCCGTCAGCTCCAGAACACACCATGCTCCTCCATCCACAACAATGGCATGTGTTTCAGGAGAGGATGGCATATGCCTACGGAGCCATATGGCCCTGGTACGCGCGACACTGGTTCCTACCGGTTTACGCTGCCAGCCCTCAGATATGAACATTAGGTTCTCCCAATTTATGCCCAGCGCTTTGACAGTCGACGTGTTACAGCTTAACACCCGGCCAATTCAGCTGCCATCGAGTCCTTTTTTTATCAGCTGCGACGGAGAGAACTAATTGAAACACACCAGCTGTCCCCCCCCCGCTCTCCAGCTATCTTGGCCGGATCTCCCTGTTAATTTTTCTTTCCTTTTTTTTTTTTTTTTTTACGTGAACATCTCTGACTGATTCGCTAAACCGTAGCCTCTTCCTCCCTCAAAGAAAGCAATGTGATGCTTGAGGCAGATTGGAAAAAACCACCAGAAGCCAGCCATCACACGTATAGACAGTGATTAGATTTTTACTGTGACGATGGCTGACTGCTCTTCCCACTCCAATCATCTTCCTCCAGCATGATTCAGATGAGATCCCACGGCCCCTGGTTTGGCCGTATCGCTCCTAGCAGCGGGGTGTCTTATTCTGGGAGCACGGCATCCCTGTGGGTGGCCAACTATTTTATTCACTCATCATCCACCAGCGCACCGTCGCAAGCTAGACCTTGGCAATGCGCAGACACCAGCCTGAGCTGTGGGAGAGGACAGCCTTGTGGAGTTCAGCCTACGGGTACAACAGCGACCGCCGTACAGGTAGGGGGAGGATGACGGCAGAGAGCTTCACAGTAGACTATCCACACCGCATTTTTTTCTCTCTATTTTTTTTATTACCTCGTTTGTTGGTGGTGACCCCGCCTGTTTATTCTCCGGCTAAAAACGTCTGTGTGTTACAACAACCGAGTTTGCCTTGTAAATGAGAACCCCGGGCGGCTGGGAGGCATCCTCACCGCAGCAGTCGTGACACGACCCCCCCCCCCTCCCCGCCCCCGGCCACTGATTTCCATATCCCCACATCTAATCTGAAAACATCTTTTTGCATACAGCTTCTATTTTCCTTGCTCCGTACCAGCAATTGTGTCAGTGGCGGCCAGGTGAAGGATACTCGCCCCATTTGCTTTGCATGCACATCTTAAGCCTGTGGATGGTTTTTGTCGGTCAGTGAGAGCGAGCAGAGTGTCAAGGCCTGATGTACCCTGATAGTGGTAGCTCGGATGCAGGTGCCAGGTGGTGGGCGCCCATCGCTGGCGGTGGCAATGCATTTCAATTGTTTTTTTGTTTTGTTTGTTTTGCAAGTCATCCTCTATTTGAATGAATTTCAAAGCCAGTGAATTCGAAATGTAAAAACGAAACGTAGTATATGTGTTGAATACAATAAGAGATCTCCGAGGTTCAATCAAAGACTCTCACTATTTAAATTGGCCGTTGAACACAACCCGTGGTGTTCTGTGTGAAACATTCCAGCCTTATTAAATGTCAGTTAAATGTCCTGACCTTTGACCTAGAACGACCTTGGTGAGGAGAAACCTCTTTATTCTTTAATGATGGCATACAGCCCCGGCCAGATCCACCAAGACCATCTGGCCCCAGCCGGCCCACCACAGACCAGGGCTGGAGCGCCAGCTCCCCAGATGTTTCTGAGAGGACGAGCACGGTCACATGTGAAGGGTATCAGAGAGGGGACATCTGTGGACCGACATGGGGGTCACGGAAGACCCCTGACGGGACGCATCAGTCACCAACCAGGGGGGCGCGGGTGTCCTGTGGCCTGGCATCCGTCTGTCTGTTATCTCTCCCCTCGCCCCCCCTTCTTCCATCCCACCCCCCGCCATCCATCCATCCTTCCCTCCTCTCACACCAGTGTGTGTGTGTGTGTGTGTGTGTGTGTGTGTGTGTGTGTGTGTGAGCGCGCAACGTCAGATCCCCTGAGTCAGCAGACCACAGGGACTATAAAAAGATCAATAGTGGGCTGAGATATCAGCTGGTGAGCCTCCATGCCAGCCTCCTCCCAGGGAGTGTGGCCGTCCCTCTGCTTCTGTAAGGGAGATAGCCACCTTCACACACACACCCCGTCTGACTCACTCCATCTGGCCCAGGTCTACCCATGCTGGCCAGGGCTGGCCATAAGCAAGTGTCTGTGTCCAGTTTTGGCATTTGGCTAGCATGGGTGACCATTATGTGGATTAATGGAGGTTGGCGTGCTCTGTGCTCTGTCCTGTGTGTTTTTGCATCGCTGGAGTAGTTTTGTCCTGAGGAACATTGGAAAAGCTGCAAACCTGACAGTCTGTAGAATAAACTTCTGACAACAGTTGTCAGTTGTCGGAGCTGTAAAGAGGGGTAGTTGTTTGTGGAACAGTGTTTTTGTTATAGCCCTGTGGTAAAGATATGTCAGAGAGGAATTCCTGTCACCTGGTTATCAAGCTATTTGTTTAAACAGCTGTGAGTTAAGTGATACCTTGAAGGGCCGGAAACAAGCCATGAAGACGGGATGGATGTTTCCACCATCATTTGAATGTTTTATTTATTTGGTGTTATATAAGTTTTCCAAAAAAAAATGTTGGTCAACTGCTGTGTTTCTGCACGTGTTTGTGTGTGCGCTCATGCATATGTGTGTCTGTGTGTGTCTGTCTGGACAGACCTCTGTGTTGGCGCAGTGTTTTTTAATGAGAGCAGGGCTCAGCTGATGCCTCTATTCCACCCCATTAGAATCATCATTAAGAGAACCCACGGCTCGCTGTGCTCTCTCAGTACTACACTCCCGTTCTCCTTGTGGTAAGACTCTTTAACACGCTACCTCGCCCTCGCCCCTGTCTGGCTAGACGGCGTTACCACGGCAACGTCAGCCGACGTCAGCGAAGGGCGACATTTCGGGCAGAGGATGTTTTGCCTCGTTGTGAGATGAGGCCCCCAGACGGGCAGCGCTTATTCCAGAGCGAATGTGTACGCCCCCGATTTGAATTTAATTAGGATAATATGGTGCAACCGTTGCTTTCCTCCAACGTTACAGTAAAATTGAAGGGAGAGCGTGTTTAGAAATTCTCCACACAGCTTTTTTTTTCATGGTTCTTTTAATGGGTGTTAGAATCCATGAAAGATTAAATAGGACGCTAATAGGAGCTGGATATTCCATCAGGGGTCCGTGATGAGCTCTCATTGGCTGAAGGCTGCTGGAAGCTCCCGTCTCGTTTGTTACTAACGAGATCTGCTTCCTATGGAGCTTTTTAGAGAGAGACTTCAGGACGCAGGCCTCTACATCTCGCTCTGCATCAGGCCCAGATGGATACAGTTCAGAAGGCCTTTCTCCTCCTGACGGCTGTCTTTTTACTCTTTCTCTGTCTGGCCCTAATTTCTGGCTCTCTGTAGTCTCCCTCCTCTCTTAGACAAAGAGCTCCCTCGCATAGTATCGAAGGCATCGTGGGCTGAAGACGTTTCTTATTCACTAATCCCAAACGCATGCTCTTTATGCCCCCCTCCCTGATACATTTTTGATTAGTAGTCCTGGTCTCAGACCTTGAAATATGAAGTTTACTCCATCCCTACACATGCACACACACACACATACACACTCTCTCTTTGTAAGAGTTAGCCGAGAGAGAGGTTTAAAATATGCAGCTCATACGTATTGTTCTGAGGTTCATATACGTTTCAGTATCTTTTAGTGTACCAGCGCGGCGTGGTCCTTAAAGATCCCAGCCATTCTGTGCCATGCTAGCTATAAAGCTTCTTGTCTCATAAAGGACCCCAGTGAATTGGCTAAGATGAAGTGTCTCGGTTCAAAGTGCTTGGTTATGGCATTCCAAATCCCTTGAAAGATCTGGGAGAGGGAGCTACAGGGATGGTCATGATAAGGAGCCATGATCTCTTTTCACAGCACAATTGAAACATAATTATTTCATGCCAGATTGTGTGCTCAGCAAAGCCCTGAATAGGAGCGGCATTTAACTTTAATTAGGTTTGATTTATTCATACTGACTGGATCGCTCGCTGAAATTGGATCATCTGATTATAGTCAAGCATGAAAATGACCTGATTAAACACTTCATAAAACCTAGTGAGAGAGGGGGAAAAGGAGAACCTGGGGTAAGAGATACGCGGAAGCGAAGGGGGGGGGGGGAGGAACGGAGACATATTGTACTAGAAATCAGTTGTCCCCTGAAATTACATCGCTACACACCACACATCCATGACAGGTCAGAGGATTTCTCGACGATGAAAAACCCCCACCTGATAATTAGTAAATGGGCGGACGCTTGGAACGAGGTGTTGTTAACTTCTCCCCCTGATGTGTGCCGTCTGTCTCCTCTGCAGGTGTGCCGACGAATGAGAATC
This sequence comes from Retropinna semoni, assembly GCA_036025375.1. Classification (NCBI taxonomy): domain Eukaryota; kingdom Metazoa; phylum Chordata; class Actinopteri; order Osmeriformes; family Retropinnidae; genus Retropinna; species Retropinna semoni. The sequence continues at coordinate 1,191 of JAVQJY010042675.1, read as the reverse complement.
CGGAGTCTAAGACTTGTGGCTCGGCTAAAGTCTCGGGGCTCCAGCGCAGCCAGGAGCAGAGTAACGAGGCGCCCTTCGCCCCCCCGGCACCCAGCCCCACGCCAGCCTCCCCGCCCACGGGCTCTCCCGCCCCCGCTGCCGCGGCAGCCCCCCCTCAGCCCCCCGTCCACATCCGCCTTGCCTCCCCTCCCCCGCTCTGCGTCAAGAGAGAGTCGGCGGCACTGCCCCCCATCCCCACCCCTCCCCTGCTGAGGTCTCTGCCCCACGCCCACCAGGAGCACCGCGTGCTCCCATCCCCCCAGCACCACGCCCGGCCTCTGATTGGCCACCAGCTGCACCACCCTCTGCAGTACAACAACCTCCACGACATCAGGTAACAGCACTGGGAGACAACTGGGTGCATGGTAGTCTTAGTCTAATGTTAAATGGTGCCTGATAGGTAGCAGTTTAACACACTCCTGTTGTTGCCCTCTTGCTAACCTCAGCATCACTGACGAGAAGAATAGGATTGAATGGTAGCAAAAAGTCACTGTTGGTTAGAATGGAGATGTAGCACAACGCTACTTCAGAGTACAACCACCGGAATACAGTCATGCAGCACCGATTCTTATGACACTCTTGTCTCTGCTTTTCTCTCTCTCTCTCTCTCTCTCTCCCCCTCTATTTTCCTACCTGCCTTGTCTCTCCCCTCCCTCTCTCTAGCCACAGCCACAGCAGCCCCGTGGGCCTCCCCAAACACCACCTGCCCCCCTCCCCCCATCACCACCTCAGTGGCCTGCCCTCGTCTGCCCCAGCCCTGCCCCTCTCCATAGCCAACCTCTCTACCTCGCACTATTCCCTGCGAACTCCGGCCCACCGCCATCCGGCCATGTTCGCAACCCCCGCCACACTGCCGCCACCTCCAACCTTACCCACCAACAGCCTCGTGGTTCCTGGGCACCCCGCTGGTACACCCTACCCAGGTAAGAGCGTCCCGCCGACCTAGAACATTGTCTGACAGACGACATCAGACTAGGATTGATGGAAAAGTACTTTGAACTTAAAGTGATAGACGTGTGGACGGAAAGGATCCACTCTATGTGTGTGTGATATTAGTGAAATTTGCCCTCAGCAATAGATGGTCTACTTTGAAGATGTTTTGTTAACATTGTAGTCCTTTTCCATTTTTAAAATGTCATAGAACGTTAATGG
>JAVQJY010042251.1:0-18666 GCA_036025375.1 Retropinna semoni | reverse complement strand
AAATACTGTGTAAAAACAAATAAATGCAATTATAGAACTGTATAATGCATTTAAAAGCAGTATAACAAAACCAAAATTAAGACCCTTGAGTTCTTCCAAAACATACAATTGTGTTTCATGGCATCTTAAAATTATGTTCTATATATTTTCAAAAATAAAGTACTGATAATATCGACAGGAAGAGATAACACAATAACTGTCATCTTACAAAGTCTCCTTCTGCCCAAGCCTCCCTCCTTAGCCTCCATTCCCCCAGCCTTCCGCCCTTGCCTCCCTCTTAAGCCTTTACTCCCCTAGTCTCTCGCCTCAGCCTCACTCCTTAGCCTGCATTCTTCCAGCCTTCTGCCCTAGGCTCCTTCCTTAGCCTTTATGCCCCTAGCCTCTCGCCTCAGTCTCCCTCCTCACCCTCCCAGCCTTTTCACCACTATGTTCAATAAATCCTAGCAAGGTTTATATGAAGTGGTATGCAGCCAAGACCTGCCAACAGCCCCTGGACAACCACATCCATGCTTGATTCCCATGAGAACCAATCAAGCCCAGTTTTTGTGACACAGGTGTTTTTGTGTAATCTGAGAGAACAGGAGAGAGTGAGAGGATGCATGCTGTGTAGTTTTATGCGTGCGTGTATCTCTGAAAGAGACAGTTCGGTGTGCTGTACAGTTCAACACTGTGTGTTTGCCTCGTGAGAGAAAGTGACAACAAGCAGTTGTTTGAATTCTACCGTCAGCATGAGGCCTGAGTACGCCAACAGTATCAGGTTCTCTTACTGTCAACCCAGGTCTGCCTTGAAGCCTCTGAACAAAATAGCATCAACAGTTCTAGACAGAATACAGTAGAAGACCAGTCTTGTGTGTCGTTAGGCAGGATCCATATGTGTCCCAGATTTGACACCAAATATAAAAGAAAATAAAGGAAACAAGCGCACCCAAAGTATTTGACAGTAGTTGCATAAAGTTCTGGAGGCCAGGTGTGGGGTGGTGCTGGGAGACTCAGGTTTCTCTATCTGGGCTATAAGCAGGAGTCCCAGTGTAGCTGCAGGTCGGAGCCGTCCAGGAAGTCAGCAGAGAAGACGCTGGGGGGCCCTAGAGGGGCAGGAGTCGGGGCCTCGCTGCCCCCCCCTCCCAGGGTGATGTCCAGCCAGTCCATGCTGTCCAGGGCCTGCTCCCCAAAATCTAGGCCTGGGGGGTTGGGGTTGTAGCCCAGCTCATAGGTGTCCATGGGGGAGGGGGAGGAGGGGTGCTCCAGGATGCTGGGTGTGCTCAACATCTGGCTGTGGAGGTCATCAATCAGGGTCATAGGACCGCCGGGTTCCACCCCTAGGAGGGGCTTCCCAGTCGTGCTTTCCAGGAAGTCCTCCAGACGTCCACTTGCTGCACTGTTAACCTCTTCTGGTCTTCTGGTGGGTGGCGCCTGGAGCTGGTCCTCTGCTGGGGTCTGGGGCTGGGGGCACTCAGGGTCTGGAGGGGTGGCAGGAGGGAGCTGGAGCTGCAGGGGAGAGGAGGGAGGGGAGGAGGCAGGAGTGTTGGGCCGGATGAGGGCCAGAGAGGGGTCTGGCGCTGGTTTGAAAGTGGCAAAGATTTCTGGGAACGAGGGACGAATAGAACATTCATCAATGACAATGGGGAGGACATAAGCGCTGTAATAAGAGTTAGTTGGAGGTTCCGTCTCTTACCCCCAGTCTGGATGAGGATGTCAAACAGGTCGTCCATGTGCGATCCTCCTGCATCCTCCTGTAGGCAAAGCAACACACAGATTGTTAACAAATTCAAACGGACTCTGATTAAGGCCAAATGCACGGTTAGTTAACTGTTGGAATCTGGGCCCTCAACAAGGCCAGATCCACGGTTAGTTAACTGTTGGAATCTGGGCCCTCAACAAGGCCAGATCCACGGTTAGTTAACTGTTAGAATCTGGGCCCTCAATAAGGCCAGATTCACGGTTAGTTAACTGTTAGAATCTGGGCCCTCAATAAGGCCAGATCCACGGTTAGTTAACAAGTTCAAATGGGCCCTGCAAAAAGCCATATGCGTCTGGACACAGACTGATGACTCTGTGGCTGTCGGTGAACGCACGCTACCTCGTCATCAGGCGAGGAGGGACAGGTCTTGATGGTGTTGGGGGAGGGAGGGCTGAAGAGGCCATGCTGGTCCAGATCAGAACCCTGCTCCTCCTGAGGGAAAATGGGTTAGTCGGTTCTCCTGTTCTTCTACGTTCTAGAATCTTTACAGTACAAATAACCACATGATCTAATCTGTGAATCCAGCACTTTGCTATGGATAAGCTACAGAGGAGTACAGTAACTTTGTTCATATGGACAAAACAAACTGGCTTTTGGCATCAGGCTAAGAAGAGCCAACCTAAATCCCAGTTGTTCCAGGTGGACATGTTTAGTTACTGAGTTAGAAGTTCCAGGACTGGTTAGCACACCTTCAGGTCTGGAGAACATGGGACATCTTCCCCTGGAGCTGAAGTGTCCTGGTCCAGGAAGAAAGGCTGGAGATGGGGGGGGGCGGAGAACGAGAGCTCCACCCCCTGCGAGTGGTTGGTTGACACATGGAGCCCCGCCTTCTGTCCCTACGCCAAACAGCAGATGAATCTCGATTAGCTTCCGTGGCAATGAGCCAGGGCGTCATCGTTCACGTTACTAATATCAATCACTATGATGAGGAGGGTCGTTAGGGTAATTAGAATAATAATGATCCATGTTACATTACGGCAGTCAATGGATCTTACCATGGATGCCATCAGTATGGCCATACACCATTCATTTATACAGTTCATCATTACTTGTGAGGCTGAGGTTCATTGATCACTCAGTCCCTTGACAGGGAGAAGACATGTCCCTCATGATCTCTGGCTCACCTTCCTGGTTGGCTGTTTCACCGGGCCAATCGGGGGGCTCCCCTGACTCGATTTAGGGTCAGTGCTTGTCTGCTGATGCGATTGGCTAGGCATCTTGGTGGGAGTGGACTGCAGTCTCTGGTTGAAGAGAAGATGAGTGATAAGAGATAAACTAGTCTAAAAAAAAAGAAACTTTACAAGACAACCAGGGTATGAGAAGGTAGAGTAGGCTGAAACAAGCTTGAACCTACCTGTAGCTTGAAATGATTGGCCGGTTTCCCCTGTGGAGCATCACTTCCTTGGTTTTCTGTGGTATGATTGGTCAGTGCAATAAGGAAGTGGTTGCCGTTGCTGTCCGTCACCAGGGTTGGGGTGGAGTGTGTCTTAAGTAGGTCCAATGGAAGGGAGGGAGTCGTCCCAGACTGTTGATTGAGGAACACCTGAGATACCTGGACAAGAACGGAGAAGACATAGATTAACAGAAGAACCTCACACAAATAATGGATCAGTCTGTAAATGAGAGAATACTAATATTAAGAGTGTTAAAAATGACCAGACCAGAGTTCTAGTCCACTGACGTTGTACTGACCTGCTGTGACTGGAGTAGTTGTTCCGACTGTTGCAACTGCAACTGCTGCTTTGCCTGCAACGACTGCTTCTGCTTTGACTGTGATTGTGGCTGTTGCTGGAGCTTCAGCTGTATTATTTGTTGTTGTTTTTGAGACTGCTGCTGCTGCTTCAGCAGTTGTTGCTGTTGTGACTTCTGCTTCAGCTGTATTAGATGTTGTTGTTGTGACTTCTGCTTAAACTGTATTAGATGTTGTTGTTGTGACTCCTGCTGCTTCAGCTGTAATAGTTGTTGTTGTTGTGACTGCTGCTGCTTTAGCTGTATCAGTTGTTGTGACTGTAGTTGCTTGGCCTGTATCTGCTGCTGGAGGAGCTGCTGTTGCTGCTGCTGTTTGAGCTGCTGTTTGTGGGACTTCTTCTTCCTCTGCTGGGAGCGCCTCTGGAGGTTGTGCTGGTTCTGGAGCTGGTTCTGGCGGTTCTGCTGCTGCTGCAGTAACAACTTCTGCAGGGCCTGCTGCTGGGCTGCGTGGAGCTCGTTGATCTGCAGTGCCGTCTGCTGCAGCCGCAGCTCCTCCAGCTGCCGCTGGCTCTGTAGGATCACCTGTTCTGGTTTCAGCTGCAGCTGGATATGCTTGGACGACACCTCTGCAGGCACGGGGTGGAACTGCACCTGGCTCTCTGTTAACGTGGCATCAGAGATCGACTCGTCCGGTTCCCGAGCCTCCTGCTTGATGGTGACGTTGCTGACCATACTGAGGGGTGGTGGAGGGGGTGGAGCAGGGGTTGGGGAAGAGGGACGGATGGAGGAAGGGGTGCTGGGGATGTCTGGTGGCTCCTCTTTCACCCTAACAAGAACCATGGGTTCTGTTACCTCTCCCCCTCCTCCTCCTCCTCCTCTTTTGTCCTGTTCCAGCTGGCAGCGCAGGGCCTCCACCAGCCTCTGCTTCTGTCTCAGCATCCGTGTCAGCTCCTCAATCTGCTTGTCCTTCTCCTGTAGCATCTGGTCCTTGTCTATAGGGGGCGGCAGCGCCACTGGAGGGGCGGGAGGCAGAGAGGGCCAGGGTTTTTGCGTGGTGAGCTGGGAGAACTGGCAGGCTGATGGGGTGGAGGAGGGGGTCTCCTCCTTGATGGTGGCGGGGGGCTGGGGGGACTGCTGGAGGCTCAGCTGGGTGAGTGGGGAGCTCACCTGAGGACAAAGGCAAGTTGTCAAACATGCAGTAAACACACAATGTATCTACTTGTGGCTACTTTAGCGTTATCTTCTGGCAGTAATCACTGACATTGTCACTGTTATCAACAACATTAGCTCATAAAAACTCAAGCACCCACCATCTCCCTGAAGGCGTCCCCGTTACAATTGGTGTCGTCTGGGCTCATAGGGGCTGCAGAGCGGTTTGAAGGGGCGGGGGACACCGGAGGGGAGGAACTGGTGCTGCCAAAATGCATAATGTGCTGAGGCGCAGTGGGGGGAGCTACCACCATATTGCCATCTCCTGGCTGGTGCAGGACGGACGAGGACTGGTGCTGCTGTTGTTGTTGTTTATGTATTTGGTTGGTTTTGGATGAGGGAGCCCCTGGCCATGAGGCTCCCCCTGCTGCCGTAAGGGAGGTACTAACACCACTTCCTCCGTGCTGTTCCTGGTAGTTCCTCAGGCGCTCGATGAGGTCGTTCTTGGTTCCCGAGACGGGCAAGCTCCGCAGCTTCAGCTCGGCCTTCAGCTCAGCCACCTGTCGAGAGAAGGAGAAATTGAAAAATAGGGGAATTCACATTTTAATTAAATTAGTGAGAATAAAGAGCCGCCAGTCTCCTGGCAATGTCATTCCAGTTCATACCACTTTTCAATGTTATCTTTGCCTAACATTCTATTTTATAAGTTGGACTGCAGATGCACTGATAATTGTAACCTGTGAACTAGGACATCTGATCACATCACCGCCAATTCTCAAGTAATTTATCTTTTTATATAATGTCTTTCTGTCTCAATTTTAAGTACTTCGAGTTGACTTGTGTTTATAAAACCTGTCATACAAATGAACTTGACCTAAATGTACAAGTTATTAACGAAAATGTAAAAACAGTAACGCCATGTAATTCTTATCGGTCTCACAAACCTTCATCTCATCCAGGTTTGGAGGTAAAAAAGCTGGCTTGGCCCCGCCCGCCGTAGTTACATTGTGGCGGTTTGGAGCACTCTGACTGGATGAGGTGGCAGAGGGGGCGGGGGCATTGCGCGAGGGGGAGGGGCCAGTGGCTGTGGTGGTGGATGGAGACTGCTGATCAGTGGAGGGTCTGGAAGGAGGGGTCAGAAATGAGACTTCATTGCTAAACACATGTACAGGAAACATACACACAAACACAGGCACAAACATACGCACACTCTCTCTCACACTCACACACACTCTCAGACGCACACTCTCACACATACACACACTCTCACACAAACATACATTTACACACACACACTCGTACACACACACTTCCTCTCTCGCTTACTTAGGTGGTGCCGGCAGGATGGTGTGGTAGTTGTAGTGCTGTTGTTGCTGATTGATGATCTGCAGCTGCAAGAAGAGCTGCTGCTGCTGGAGGATCTTGGCGTAGGAGGAGTCCAGCTGGGGCGGCGGCTCCCGCTCGGCCTTCTGGTCCGGTGGGATGTACTGGTGGTACTTGAGCTTCTTCACCTTGGGCTTGGTGTCCTTGGACTTCTTAGGCTTCTGGGGCGGACGGTCCAAGCTGGACTTGGACTGGAGCAGGGATGAGGAGGAGAGGGTCAAGGGGAGAGGTGGACCTGAAGGAGTAGGAAGTAGTCGAGTGGTCATCTTATTGGCTGTATGACCTGTCACTCACCTTAGTCTGAGCTATGGGGGTCCTCTGGGCAGTGAGAGCTGCAGTCCCATTGGTCAGCTTCAGGGCCTGGGAGGGCCCAGACACCGGGGGAAGTGGTGGTGGAGGTGGTGGGGGGACCTGGTTGAGAAACTAAAATAACAAAAAGGCAACTTCAATTCGTTAGACCATAGAGCACGTAGGCCAAGGTATTTTTTTATTCACTAGACTCTTCTCCAGTGGATACCTGTGTGGGGGAGGAATTACTGCTGCCAGCCAGGATGTCAGTAGGGGAGGGGAAAGGGCCCGCCCCCAGTGGAGAGTCCTGGCCAATGGGCTGATCAGGGGATAGAGCGTCACTGCTATCGTCATCGAATGATGAGTTGTCTCCTTCCCCCTTGGGGAAGTCTGTCTCTGAGAGAGGTGGAGAGAGAAGAGAGGGAGGGAGAACGTTAATAAACCTGTCTACTGTCTCCAATGCCGACTCCAACCTGTGCATGGCAGACCTCTGTCCGTCTCTCTGCCTATCTGTCTACCTCTGTCCCTGACAGATCCCTGTCTGTCTCTCTGCCTGACTGTCTGTCTCTCTGTCTACCTGTCTCAATCTCTCTGCCTGTCTGTCAACCTGTCTTCATGGCAGACACCAGTCTGTCACTCTGCCTCCCTGTCTATCTGTCTGTCTACCTGTGTCTCTAGCAGACCCACGTCTGTCTCTCTCTCAGGCTTTCTGCCTGTCTCTCTCGTCTACTTGTCTGTCTACCTGTATCCCTGGTAGATCCCTGTCTGTCTCTCTCACCTACCCGTCTCAGTCATTCTGCCTGCCTGTCTACCTGTATCCATGGCAAATCCCTGTCTTGTCTCTCTTACCAATCCGTCTCAGTCTCTCTGCCTGTTTGTCTACCTGTATCCCTGCAGCAGCAGCAGTGTGAGGTGCACTGGGCGCCGTGGCTCCTGCTGTCTATCTGCAGACTGGGTACCTGGGCCCTCCCCGGGCCTGTGATAAGGCCCATTATTGATGGAGCGTTTAGTGACGGGAGCCAGTCAGAGCACTCGGAGCACCACACTGCTGCCTGTTCATTTCCCATCAGCAAGAGAGAATGAAGAACCGCCGCGGGGTTGATTAATATCCCGCCAGCTTGACACTACGGCTCCCCCTCTTCCTCTGTGTTTGTGTGAGTGTGTGTAACTGTGTGTGTGTGGGTGTCCAACGCATACGTGTTTGTGTGTGTGTGTGTGTGTGTGTGTGTAGGACTTCGAGTGCGTGCCCGCAAGCCGTGTAAGTTGGCCTGTTGGGGTAGATTGACGTGACTAGGTCACATCCCTGTTCTCTGTGAATATTACCAACTGTAATTTGATTGTGGTTATTAAGGGCCCCCGCCACCCGACAGCCAATCCGCCAGAGGTGAGGGCTTGACGGAGCCTCTATCGAGGCGTGTTTACCCTAATTTCTCCACCCATCAATCTAATCCTCCACCCCCCCCCAACTCAATGGACGTCATTGTGGACTGGAATCCCTGTCCTTTAAATTGTTAAATTTTGTCCTTTATTTGTGTGCGTATGGGTTTGTTGTCTTGTCTTGTTGTTTGTAACACAAAATGTGAAAGGATGTCAAGGTCACATGCAGTACCCACTCCATATTAAAGCCAGCTTGAGGCGGCTTTGGTCATGAAGCAGTTATAGCTTGTTATAACTTATTATATGCCGTACTATGTGCATACTATGTGCTTGATAATGCCATAGCTTATAACGTTTAGAACTGTGCATTCCAAGTTTTTGACCCTGTGAGGCAGAGATGGATAAAATCTAGACCAGACCTTTGTGTGTGAAAGCCCTGAGGATTGTGGTGCCCAGGAGAACAGGGCACGCTGACCTGTTTCTGAGCAGGGCACGGTGACCGGTAACTTAAAAGTGGACGACTGGAGACACTGGTTACGGTTGAGGGATGAGCACACTAATGTTTTGGTGAAGACACAGAGAGTTAGAGTTAGATTATCATGCTATGTACGTCAGGAGGGGGAGCCCTGATCAACTTGGTGCCTAAGAGTCAGCATTTTGTTCCTATATAGAGATTTATGTATTGATGTGGTTATGAAGCAGTTATAGCTTTTCATAACAGTAGTATATGATCTCTCTACCTATGATGGCCAGCTTGAGGCTGCTGTGAATGGGCAGGATGTTCTTGTGGATCAGCTCCATGGGACCTGGACGGTGGGAGATCTTGTCGTTGAGGTCGTCCGCCAAGCGGGCTCTCTTCAGCTTCAGCTGCTTAGCCTGCAGGGACGGTTCGGCTGACGTCTCTACACACAACAGAACACGGCACGTTAGACAGGCTAGAACCGGAGAACCGCAGAACTCAAGATTGTTGCTTACTTAGACCCAAGACTATGGGAAATCAAGGGCTAGGACTATGGAATTCTCAAGTTGGTACTTTCGGGGTGGAAATAGGGGGCGCTGTGTCTGAAACTCACCCTCCAGAATGTGCATCCTGACCAGCTCCGCCCTTTCAGGGCGACTTCGGATCTTCCTCTTTAGGTAGTCTTCAGTCTGGGTGAGAGGCAGGGTGAGGTGTTAAGAGTGCTCAGCTGGCACACAGGGCACTGAGTGTGACGGACAGGGGGATTATGGGTAACTCACCCGCGCTCGCTCTAAATTGCGTCTCTGTTCATGGAAGGCGGCTGGACTTTTCAACGCTGGTGGAGGAAGAGGCAGAAAGAGGAGTGAGAGAGGGGGAGAAAGAGAGAGAGAGAGAGAGAGAGGGGGGGGGGAAAGAGAGAGAGAGAGATAGAGAGAAAGAGATAGAGGCAGGGGAAGAAGATGAAAAAGATCAAAGAAGGCTTTTAAAAAGAAATCTACGGCTCCTGAATCGGTAACACATCCAGCATATAAATGCATCCGTCAGACTGCCCAGCTGGTTCAGAAGCAGGCCACACACCCCAGTCTGTGCTCTCTATTAGCCAGTAAAGCTTCACCCAGTACGGCTCAGCCAGAAAGCCTTATTCTGAAGTGACCATTTCATTCAATGGCTGAACCCGGGTCCCATTACCATGCTGCAGGTCCCTTAAGTGTGTGTATGTCTGTGTGTGTGTGTGTGCATGTGTGGGCAGGCGTGTGTGTCTGTGTGGGCAGGCGTGTGTGTGTGTGTGTGGGCAAGCGTGTATGTGTGTGCGCAAGCATGTATGTTTGTGCCCAAGCGTGTATGTTTGTGTGCAAACGCGTATGTGTGTGTGCAAGCATGTATGTGTGTGTGTGTGTGTGTGTGCATGCATGAGCGTGGACGTATGCATGATTAATGGAACGGAGACATCTGAAGGTTTTCAGCCACGGACAGACCAGAGATGAATCCAGCTTCTGGCTATGGAACGGCACTGTGAGCTAAACAGTGAATGGGAAATAGGTTCCAGACCCAATCTGGGGCTTAACAGAACGGCTGATTTAGCTAAAACGTCACATACTACCCAAGATCAAAACCAGGGCCTTGAGTCACTATTTAAGTGTTCCTTACAGAGGTGGTAAAGTTCAGGTTCAGTAAGAAAAAAAAAACCCTACCATGATGTTGTTCCTCCCCAAACTCTACCCCAGCTGATGTCACAGACCTGCTCTAAGAACTGTGCTAATTAGGAGACCTATTTGGAATCAGCTTTCTCAGTGAATGTTTGGAACGAAACTTTCTGAACCTGATCTCTACCACCTCTGGTTCCTGACCAGCTACTGAGAAGCGGTACGTCTGCTTCAGCGGCTCATCGATTCAGCATCTCCTTCCTGGTTGTCTGGAAGCCTCATCTGGGTCAGTGCTTGTAAAACAAGAGCACGTTCATTGACTGCTCACGCCTACCTTCAGGAGACAGACTTCACACACGCAAAGTGTACCAGGAACTTCCCCCACCTACACACCTTTTCCTGAGTACACAGACGAGACAGCCTCACCCCGTTTGTAGTCCCATTTCACAGGGCCGGCAGAACGGGGGGAGGATACGCAGACGGAGAAAAAAGCAAGAGAGAGCAAGAGAGATAAGGAGAGTGAGAGAGAGAGTTGAGAGTGCAAGACAGAGAGCGAGAGAGAGAGATGGTGGATAAAAGAGAACAAGAGTGAGAAGGCAAGATAGAGAGATAGAGAGGGAGAGAGAGATGAGAAGGGAGAGATAAAAAAAGAGATAAAGAGAGAAGGAGAATGAGAATGGGAGGGAGAGAGTATGCTAAATGACACAGTCATTGACACATCCCCTCCTCTCTCACCCCTTCCACAACACCCCCCCTCCAGAGTTGTGACCCTGTAGGTCAGCTGGCCCCGAGCCAGACTCCTGGTCCTCTGTCAGGCCTCAGTTCACCCCACTGAGCTTCAACTCATCACTGGGTGGGGTGAGAGGGCCTGTCAGTCAGCCTGGGGGGAGGAGGGGAGGCAGGAGGGCGAGGGGGCAGAGAGGAAAAGACCTCTTTATCTGCGTGAGTGCATGCGTCACACTGTAGGCCTCTGTTTGCTTATCCCACAGTGGTAAGCTCGATCTGTCACAGCCGGAGTTAAGAGAGCTCCGGGCACGGTAGCGTCCCGGCGGTCAGGTCTCCGTACCGGACGACGGAATCACAGAGCAGTCTCTTCTAGGTTTGACGTTGTGTGTCCGCCGTCCTCCCCCTGGTAGGAACCTGTGATAACAGGATTGTTTGCTACCTTTTTTTGCTCCTGTAACAATGTGAATTTCCCCATTGCGGGACGAATAAAGGATTATCTTTTCTTATCTTATCTTTCCTCTCCATGCAGGTTCAGCTGGGAGGGGCTGGGTGGTTCCAGTTGGGTGGAGGGGTTGGGTGGGGGGGCTGGGTGGAGGGGCTCTGTGATTCCAGCTGAGTGGAGGGGCTGGGTGGAGGGGGCTTTTTTGAGCATTCAATAGGCTGGCAGCACGTCCCACCTAACCCTAACCCTAACCCTAAACCAACACACACCCTGCAGCCTGCAACCTCATCAGGGACGCACTCTTCATTCGTTTGGCATTCGGTTTCAGTTAATAAACAAGAGCGTTGTTACTGAATGTGTACGTATCACCTCCCTCTTCTTGTTACGGTTCGCCTAGAGTCACCAATCAGCCACCTGACCGACCTGGGGCAGATGTCATCCTCCATCACAATTCAAGATGAAAACCTCTTTTATGACAATGTCGGATCTAGCTTGTCAATTCAACAATCCACCAAAGTGATTGTGAAAACCCCCTATCCTCTTGGTCAAAGACTTCCCTAGAGTTAGACTATTTTCCTAATCACAGAGAGTTTAAGTAAGGGGGGAAGGTAATGGAGGGTACTTCCTTCACATAACTGTATTTATAAAGCGCCTCCCTAAGTGAACAGTTATAAGATGCTACGCTTGGTGAATCTAGAACAGAGTGTGACCTAGCGCCTGTCACGCCTCTCACATGGTACCATACCATCTGACTGGGACCATGTCACCGTGACAACATTCACCTCAAACAGGCTTCACTTGTCCCAGGTAGCATGAGGCGTGACTTGTCACGGCCAACGGTGCATTTGTTCATACGTGAGCTATGCGAGCATTACACGTGTGGGCAGGTAGGGTGCCAGTATGAGATGTGCATGTGTGGGCAGGTTGGGTGCCAGTATGAGATGTGTATGTGTGGCTAGGTTGGGTGCCAGTGTGTGGTGTGTATGTGTGGGTAGTCTGGGTACCATTATGAGGTGTGTATGTGTGGGCAGGTAGGGTACCAGTATGAGATGTGTATGTGTGGGTAGTCTGGGTACCATTATGAGATGTGCATGTGTGGGCAGGTAGGGTACCATTATGAGGTGTGTATGTGTGGGTAGTCTGGGTACCATTTTGAGGTGTGTATGTTTGGGCAGGTAGGGTGCCAGCATGAGATGTGTATGTGTGGGCAGGTAGGGTGCCAGTGTGAAGTGTGCATGTGTGTCTTGTCTCCTGCAGGTTGACCTGGTATTAATAACGTGGGAGCTTGGGTATCACTGTGGACGCTAAATATAGCCAGGTATGTCATGCTGTGTGAGCTTAACACAACCTAACACTCCACAGCAGGTCAGCCATGCTGAAACAGGGGTGGCCGGGTGCAGACACACACACACACACACACACACTTTCACAAAGGCACACAGACATCCACACACACATACAAACACACAAACACACACACACAAACTCACCGTTTGTTCTTGCATGAACTGCTGTGGTTGTTTTATTGTGTGTTTTTTGTATTTTTGTTTGCACTATTTTATTAAACAAGGTTTTGAGCATTGTTGGGGGAGCCTGGCACTTAAGAATTTCATTGCGAACAACTACTTCTTGTAAATGTTGTGCATATAACAGTAAAATCTTGAAATCTTGAAGAACAATTCAGTCTTCATAAACAGCACTTCACAGATAATACAAACCATGTGACCAGACCGTCATCATGAAACTAGCAAAAAACAACAACAACAACTCATGACCATCATCCTTCAGCCAGAGTTCTGAGAGCTATTCTGGCCCCGTGCCAGAGCAGACAAGCGTCATGCCGTTCATTCATTCACATCCAATCAGCAGGCGACAAAGACAGCCCCCCCTCTCCACACAGATCATTCCGGGTTCTCTTGTTCTCGAAGGAGAGAACGGGACGGTCCAATCTGAAAAGCGTTGCGAAGGGACCCCACAAGACACAGCCCAGACGGTGTTTTTATTCAGTTCCCCATTTGAAAGCGTTTCAATGTTGCATGATTTATTCTCTTTCCCCTCAAATGAATGCACTGCTGTGAGCTGATGTCCTTGTAAAGTTCTCAAGCCTCCCCGCAGCTCGTACCCAGGCAGACGCTCAGTTTGGAGAGAGAGCCAAGTGGTCGTATCTGGGGGGGTGGGGGGGCATAAAAAGTGGGCACTATCAGAGAGAGAACTGTGAAAGAGCAGAGGCAGAGAGAAGCATGGAGGGATGAGGAGGGGGCAGAGAGAGAGAGACAGGAGGAAAGAGGCAGAAGGAGAGAGGCAGGAGAGTAGAGGCATTGAGAAAGGCAGAGGGAGAGAGGCCGGAGGAATAAGACATTCAGAGGCAGAAGGATAGAGACATTGAGAGAGGCAGCGGGAGAGAGGCAGAAGGGTAGAGACATTGAGAGAGGCAGAGGGAAAGAGGCAGAAGGGTGCCGCAGAAGTGGGTGTCCCTCAACAGCAGTGATCGGTAGAGTCAGACTCCATTTCCACCCCTCTCTCACCCTCTCTCTCTTTTTCTATTCCTCTCACTGAAGGACTGATTCATAAACACCGCTGGTGCCCCATTGTGACTGCAGTCTCTGATTGGCTGGAGAGGGCCCCACCCTCAAGAACAGGCATCTCGTGACCAGGGCTGTTAACTAATAACAGCCAATGGCAAAAACATGGAGCAGGAGACTGAGGAAGAGGAGGAGAGGTATGAGAAAAAGGAGAGGAAGAGGAGGAGAGGTATGAGAAAGAGGGAGAGGCTGGAGGAACACTAGGTGAAGGGAGGTCAGAACAGAAGGTAAACAGGAGGAGGACAGGGTGAATGGGGGAGGAAACGGAGGGGAGCAAGAGGGAGAGGATGTAGTAGCACTAGGTGGAGGAGGGAGGTGAGAACAGAAGGCAGGGTGGATGGACGACGAGGAGGAGAGGGGAGGAAGGAGGGAGCGGACCCCTGATTCACCTGCTAGCAGGTGGTCTTGTTAGCACGGACCAACGTCCTTCCTGTGACTGCTCGATGATTGCATTACCTTTCTCCTTCTCCTCCTACGCTGCTCCAGAGTCAAATGTCTGGAATGATTTCATGACTGACAAGATGTTCTAGAAGGACTTGGAGGTCAGAAATCCCTCCAGGTTCTTTCCATAAAGCTACGGTATGGTAGTCCAGTGTAGCTGTCTGGACATCTAGAGATACTGTATGGAGGGTCAGTGTGGCTATCCAGACAGGCTCCTAGCTTGACAGTTTCTGCCTCCTGTGGGCCTTGGTTAGCTCCTCTCTCACCAAAGAACAGAAGAGAAGATGTGGGATACAGGGGCTGGTGGCCAACAGAAAGATCATGCTCTCCATTCACACCACAGCTTTCCTTTAAAAAATGAAGTATTTTTTATTTCTTTGAAAAACAGAAAAACTAGATAATCTAAACGGATCTCCAGGTTCTTCTCGCTCTGAGAGCTGACGGAAACAGAAGAGGCCAAAGGTAAGTATGAATCACGGGCCCACAGGCCCAGAGCGCATGAGGATGTACGCAGGTCTAATCCAAACTCATCATGCAACCGCTTAGTTCATCAACTGCCATCTGCAGATGGCCGCTCAGAAGCGGGCTGCTGTGTCATTGCCACACTTTCATCTGCGGCAACACGGTTGTTCTGACAAGAAGACAAGACGAGAGGCTTTCAAAAGGCTTTGGTAGATGAACACGCCGGCGTCTGCGTGTGTGTGGCGAGTGCACCCAGTTCTAACTGAATTAAATCAAACTGACAAAAGGCAGTGTGAAGAATGATTCACTTGTTAGCAGCCAGTGTTGCTAATGAGATACCAGAGAATGGAAACTGAAGATGACACCGCACAAATGACTGCGTTGACACACACACACACACATACATTCAGTCTGTCCAAAGCGTGGCAACACTCATTGGCGGTCTTCCTTGCATTGCCACTGACAGAGATGATGTCAGTGAATGTAATTGAAAACACAGCGTCTCCAAATGGATGAGGCCAAGGCCTGGCTGAGCACTGGGATGAACGCTACAGCTGTCTGCCTCTGAAGATAACGCAGGCCTCTTGAATGTGTAGAGATGTGAAGAGAAAAATAGTGTGTCTACGTATGTGTATTGCTGTGGGTATGTGTATGTGTGAGTGTGTGTATGTGTGTGTACGTGTGTACGTATGTGTGAGTGTATGTGTTAGTGTGTGTGTGTATATATACTGTACATATTGAGAGAAAGACAGTGTGTATGTGCAACAAACATTACAGCTTATATCTATGTCGGCTGAAAGTGCTGTAATTGCACAGCCTTGAGAGTGACTCACAGTGAAAGCACAGACACTATTTTTGCATTTCTCCCCTTATGTCGAAAAAAGAGGATTTGAAAGAGAGAGAAAGTGTTCAGACTGCCTTACGGAAAAACAGGTACCGTGTCAGCGACAACAAGAAGCTCTGAGCACACTGACTGAATTGCTAGACAACCCAGTCTCACAAGGAACGGTCAGCATAGCTGGCCCGTGTTAACTACCTATTTTAAGGAACTACAGACAGTGAAAATGGTGGGAGGACGTCCATCTTGTTCATCCTTCCACAAATCGTTAGCCTCCCCAAAGAACAGCTCAAATGTTGCAAAAAAATAATGAGAGTGTACAAGCTTGAATAGTAGTTTGTACATCTTGCTTCAGATCCATTTTGATGAGCCTGGAATAACCTGGCTCGTCAATGTCACGCAGAGAGGAAGAAGCTTGATTCATCTGGCTTTGAAGCCTGAACCTAGATTTTTTTTCTCTCAGAAAAACAGCAACAACTTACTGCCGGTCTATCATCACTAAGATCTTTTAGTCCACGTCTCCACTGAACCACAGCCCTGAGATGGGGGAGAGCTGTTGCTCTCTCTAGCTACGCTAAGCTAAGTAGACCGTTCTGTGCAACAGGCAAAAAAAACAAAAAAACAATTACAAACTGTTCTACTCAACTGGCTTTCACAGCCGTTGCAGACATGTATTTTGAAATATTTGTAAACTCGTGGTTTTCTAAGGGAGTGCAAACCACAGCCTGGGGTTGCAAGCACCATGCCCTGCACTGAGTTGAAGAACAACAGGTGTAGCCTTATAACGACGGTTGTCATGAGTTTAAAGATCGGTCCGTGGTTGAACCACTTTTTCGACGCAGACTAGACTACAGCCTGTAGAGCAGCATTAGCTGAAGGCTGACAGCAGTAGAACTGTTTGTGGATGGGTACGTTTTTGAAAGACAGACAGACGGCTGGTTACTTACGTGGCATGATCCCCTGACTGACCAGTTCCTCTCGAGTCCGTCTCTGCTGTAGCTTCAGCTGCAGAACTGTGTAAATTTGAGAGAGAGAGGAAGAGAGAAAGAGAGAGAGGGGTAGAGAAAGGAAGAGAGCAAAAGAGAGAGTGAGAAAGAGAGAGAGAAAGCCGGGTCAGATCGAACACTAAAAGAGCGATCAAAGGACAATCCCCACCCTCCTCCACCCCTACTTCCTCCTCCACCCCGTCCATCCTCCTCCACCACCCACCCCCAAACTCCAGTGTTCTGTTTTGCCCTTCTCTTCTCCTTCAACAGGTAACCCAATACAGGTAACAGCCTGGTGCCATCAATACATAGAGTACTACCCATGGCGGAGCAGGGAGCCGCCAGGGACAGACGGGCGTTAAGAAAGACCCTGGTGTTGAGTCACAGCGTATATTTCTCTCTCCCTCTTGTAATACACAGTAACCAGTGATCCGGGCATAGAGAGGTTATCACAGCGGGCAGATGGACCCTGTCACAAACACACACAGACACACACACTTCCACGCACAGACACATACGCCACTTCCTGTTTCTGAAGAAGCAAGGCCGTGCAGTCTGCAACCGCAAGTCAATTCAGAAACAGGAAGGCCCTCTGGCAGCTAGAACTATCTCATAGCACCGCGCACGAGTGTTTGTACTGAGAATCATGGTCGCAGGATTCTGCACATTTGCTGTGCAACAAATCGTCTGGAGTTAAGACAGCGATGAGCGCTTTCTCTTTCTGCCTAACGGGAGAACGTCGCCTGGTCTGGCTTGGTGAGCTCATTATCACACCTTCCGTTGACGCGTCCCAACTCTCGATGCCGCGTTGTCTTGCCCGCTCACAAGTTAAACGAGAGGTGTCATGATCAAACCGTCAATGTCAAAATCTTCTGTCAAAATCTTTTTAGTGCGGTGAGGGGTCTTGAGGCGTGTGCTGGAGCCATCGCAATCTGTCTTTCTGTACCTTCCTGCTAGCGTAAACGTCTAAATGACAAGCAAATGAACAGTTTGACAAACAAACGCTCCAAAAATGGGTAGTCCTAGAGTAGGTCTCCATCGAGCGCTGAACAAGCGCACCAGTATGACGTGAGAGGAAGCGTCCTGAGACGGTGGTCGGTCAGAGTGTCGTGTGAACGTGCGCACGGGGCGGTTCTCAGACACTCACACTGAGCCCTTACACCCGGGGAGGAAGGTCAGACCAGACCTCCCATCACAAACACACACGAGGACTATGAAGTTGACGGTGTGTGTGTGTGTGTGTGTGTGTGTGTGTGTGTGTGTGTGTGTGTGTGGAGCCTGGTATTAGTGAGCAGATCTAAAGCCTGGTGGTGGTAAGTGTGACTGAGTGTTTATGGACATGTGACCAATAAAGCTTCTGAGAACCTTCAGCACAGAGCGTGAGTATCTGGTTCTGAGTACGTGTGGTACACATGACGGTGGACACGTCTGCTGAGGTCATTAGGTTGGTCCGCGTTCTCAACGTCTACCTCAAAATAGGGACTATATCCTGTCTCGGATCTAGTTTGCGTCTAACAACGTCTCTGTCAAACCACCTTAAAAGTAGTGTGCTCGTTGTGCAATCTCATAGGTAACCAGTCAACCAGCGCCAGACAGCACTAGCCAAGCAGTCAACTAGCACCAACCCACACACACTAGCCAACCAGAGATCCAGCACCGGCCAAACCAGTCAACGAGCACCAGTCAACTAGCCAACCTGTCTATTGTGACCAGAGAGAAGGAAATTAACCAACATTCAGCGTACAAGATGTTAAGTCTCTCTCACTCTCTCTCTCTCTTTCTATTTCTTTCAACAGTTCCCTAAAATGGACAACCCATAAGCAAACACATTAACACACTTACACATCAACATACAGTAGACTGAAATGAGGCACACACTCATACATACACACACACACTAGAGTCACTAATAAGTCAGTTGAAATGACTGGCTGATATTTCAACATGCTGGTTTGGATCCATTTCAGAGAAAATGGAAAAATGTAAAAATCGTCTGGCCAAATGCTGTTTTGTGCTCTTGTGTACGGTTCTTACCTCTCTCAGTGTGAATATCAATGCATTACGCATGCATGAGGGTGTTACAAGTGCCACCGCTCCTGCACCAGCAGGCTCAGGAAGAGCTTCTTCCCTGAGGCTGTGACTTTATTGAACTCCACATCACCCCAGCTCACTGCACTATTGTTGCTTTGGTACGGCATTTAACATACCTGTTTTGCACCGTTCATAGTTCTTTGCACTACTCATATTTGGCCCGAATTATACCATCTATAGTATTACTCGTGTCATTGTACATATAATCATCAATTAATATTATTCACACTGTGTTCACTGTACACGTAACCCTCGGTACATTTGTACTGCTCTCCCTGTATATATTTGCACTCTCAATTCTAGCCCGCTTCTTCTGTAGATACATATTTGAAAATCTTTCTCATAGAACTTGTAAATTATAGCACCACTGT
>JAVQJY010039419.1:0-11656 GCA_036025375.1 Retropinna semoni | reverse complement strand
CTTGACAACCCTTGTTAAAGACCTGACACATCAAATACTTTGCTTAGAAGTGGTATTTCGATAAATGTATGACAGTCTTCATACATTACTCGATCAGGGCTTGAGAGCAGAAGTTAATGGGAAAGATAGCTTTAAAAACTGAAATAATGATAACATAGAAGTTTACAACTCAATTTACATTTTTAACCCACAAAATGTAGATCTCTCTGTCAATTTTATGGGTTCAATATTAAAATGGTGTTATGTACATTTCTGAATTCCATAAAGTTGGTTTGATCACATAGTTAAAACCAGGCATCATTTTGAGTCGTTGTGTGTATACCGTTTGCCGCCCATGTTTACGATTTTGCATCACTGCGAGTGTTGGTGAGAAAAGAATATGTTGTAGTGAAGTGAGAAATGTGTTTCGAGTTTTGAAAAGGAATGGATGAGTTTCGTTCAACTACCTGACTGTGTAGTTTGTTTGCTAAATTAGTGGTTTCTTCGACAAGTGTGTTTAGGCCACTGAGAATTTGGCACAGTGTTGACTGTTTTTAACAATTGAGAAAAAACTGTGATACCCCAGAAAGTTACTGAACAGAAAGCACACAGAGTGTAAGGAACTGTGTGCGGAAGTCAGTGTCCTACCCGGCCTATGTCATCAAAGGACCAAATCTGGAATATACCATTTTGTGGGGGGAATTCTTTCCAGTTTACAAGTCCAAATACTTTTTTTTACCTTCTGAAACAACTTCACCGTAAAAGAAATGTGTGTCCAAAACTCTACCTCTTCTATATTGTATTTCTGTCGTTATTACTTAAAACTATAACTAAGGTCACTACAGTGGTATGACCCATATATTTTCCGGTTCTTTCGACAACAAGTTGCACATGGAGCACATCATGCTCTAATGTTCCTTATTTTGAGCTCTTAAAAGCTAATTAAACATCCTACATTGCTCAACGGGGTTATAAGACACTTATATCAAGAAACATAAACCCAACATGGGCAAGAAGAAGACTGGAGGAGGTGGTACGGGACTCGGTCGATCGCTGATAAAGGAGAGACTGAACGCAGGCCGAGGCAAAAAGAGGGGTGATTCATGGGTATGGAAAGCATAACATCAGTCGTAGAAGGAGAAGGATAAACTTTATTAATTCCAGAGGGGAAATTATAGCGGCATGATCAGATTATATTCGTTACTAATATTTATATTAGTTTATAATGAAGATGTCACTCAAATGAAGGTCCATGTGGTGGTGCGTTGACGGTTTGTGTTTACATTATCAGCTCCACACAAGTGAATTGAACGATGGGTATGATTGGGGTAGACTCAACCTGCAGTCAGTGACAGAACAGAGTTCCATGGATGACTTTCTCGCCACTGCAGAGCTCGCGGGTACAGAGTTCGTTGCAGGTAAATGACAGTTCTAGTTTTTTTTGTCCTCGTAGGTGGAGTAAAGAATGGAGGTGTTGAAATTATTCCTATCAATGTTGAATCAAGACAACTGACTCGCTGTTTCCACAGAAAAGCTCAATATCAAGTTTGTGCCAGTGGAGGCACGTGCAGGCCTTTTGACAGCTGAAGAGACCACTCGACTTAGGAAGCTGCATGAGGACAACCGGCAGCTCCTCAGGATACCACGGCGGTAAGCGACAGAATGAGGGCCAGGAGTCTTCAGTGGTGTAGTCAGAATGCTGCTGGACATCTACTTTATATACTGTATAGTATAGTTTTACAGGTCCACATCCATCAAGTCAGTTCAACTGACCCACTAAGCAGTGCCTTCATTAGGATACACATGTAGGGAGGGAAAATAGTGATATGTTATTTTGTTATATTTTGGAATTTACCTGTAAATACTTGAGTAAATGAGTGAGTGCAATATAATATAGAGACAGGAGGAGGAAGAACTGGAAAAGAGAAGAACATCAGGATTTTTGATGTCTGTTATGATGCTCTTATCTATCATGTATGTTTGTCCTTGTCTAGCCCCCACTGGGATGAGAGCACCAGTTCAGAGGTCCTGCAGCAAACAGAGAGAGACAGCTTCCTGGAGTGGAGGCGGGAGCTGGCTCTGTAAGTAGCCCAACACCCTGTCCACATTGGCTAAACCACATCGCAGGGCTGTCATACAATAACTGCATCTGTTATTACCTGGGACTCTGTATTTATCTCTGTTTTTGGGGTTTGCTAGGCTGGAGGAGGAGCAGAAGTTGATTCTCACTCCCTTCGAGAGAAACCTGGATTTCTGGAGGCAGCTATGGAGAGTGATTGAGAGGAGGTATGATAATTATTCATTGCTTGTTGCATCTGTCTGGAGTCTTAACTGCTATCTTCATTTTGTGAAATCTTTTTCTTCTTCTTCCTCAGTGATGTGGTTGTCCAGATTGTAGATGCCAGAAATCCTTTGCTATTTCGGTGCCCAGACCTGGTAAGTTTAGGTTAGATTGGAGTGGGGAACTCAGTATGTCACCATGATGTGTAAAGGTTTGGACATGAAGGCTGGGTTAGAGGCTGCCATGATGTGAAAAGGTTGGACAGAGGCTGGGTTAGAGGAGGCCACCATGATGTGTTAAGTTTTGGACGCAGAGGCTCGACTAGAGGCCACCATGATATATCAAGATTTGGACATGGAGGCTGGATCAGAGGCCACCATGATGTGTAAAAGTGTTCCCGCTCTCCACCCTCTAGGAGCGCTATGTCAAAGAGGTGTCTCAGGACAAGGTGAACATGCTACTGGTGAACAAGGCCGACCTGCTCACCAGAGAGCAGAGACGAATCTGGGCTAGACACTTCCAGAGAGACGGCCTACGAGCCGTGTTCTGGTCCGCCCTGGCAGAGAGCGAAAGGCTGGATGCTGAGGAGAAGGTAAGGTTGTTGGAACAAAGCCTAATAATACAGGCTAGAGGCAGAGGACAGTCAGTAGTTGTTTTAGAATGAGGCCAATAATGAAAGCTGGAGACAGATGTTCACAGGTGTGGAATAAATGTATTGCCAGTGGATCTGTCCATATTATAACTGCACATGAAAGACACTCATACAATAGTGGTACAATAGAAGTGCTCTAATAGGGTGAGTAGGGTCTCTCCGTGTTTCATTTCTTACAGATTTGTCTCTTCTCCCTGTGACAGGGTATGGAGCTGGAGGAGGAGGAGGAGGAGAGGACCCCAAGTGATCCAGAAGACGAGGGCAGTCCAGACGTCAGAGACCTAAGCGGCACAAGAAGAGAGGGGGAAGAGGAGGAGTGTGTCATGGAGGAAGAGCGGCAGAGAAGAGTCCAGTTTAGAGACTGTGTAGCAGAAAGAGATGAGTGGACATCGTCGGAGGAGGAGGATGAGGAGGACGAGGGGAGGAGTGGAGACTCGGCACACGCCTCCTCCTTCCACAACTCCAGTCGTCTGCTGCATAAAGATGAACTACTGGCCGTGTTCAGATCCGCTCACACTGGAAGCACGTGTAAGGAGGGCGAGCTCACCGTTGGATTGGTGAGTATGCTCAAACACACACACACACACACACACACACACACACACACACATAGAGATCCATTCATTGGGTGTCAGAATGGGATGGACTCTCGGCACTCGTTTTTGTAGTGGAATTATTACAAAGTTGGATGGATACAATGTCTTCTTTATAAATACTTCATCCATATCTTTTCAACAGGTGGGCTATCCTAATGTGGGTAAAAGCTCCACTATCAACACTATCTTCAGAAACAAAAAGGTGTCAGTGTCGGCCACGCCAGGACACACCAAGCACTTTCAGGTGAACAACTCTGCTGATCCAGAATTAGTTGATGACTGAAATCAAATCATTATGAAATTAAAATGTGTGTGCGTGTGTGTATGTGTGTGTTTATCAGACTCTATACGTGGAGCCAGACCTGTGTCTGTGTGATTGCCCTGGTCTGGTCATGCCCTCCTTCGTGTCCACTAAAGCTGAGATGATTTGCTGTGGGATCCTGCCGATAGACCAGATGAGAGATCATGTGCCCTCCATCTCACTCATATCCTTTATTTGTAACTAGAAATGAATAGACATACAGCCTACTATTTAACTATGTAATGGTTAAAGACATTGTGTCAAACATCTTGCACTGTTGTTGGTGTTGTTCAGAGGAGTTGGGTCCCTAACAGAATAGTTACGTTTGTCAGACTATTCCTCGGGCAGTGTTGGAGGGCACCTATGGCATCAATATTATCCGCCCGCGAGAAGACGAGGACCCCGACAGGCCTCCCACCTACGAGGAGCTGCTGATGGCCTACGGATGTAAGACCACATCTCTGGACCAGACTCTGCTTGAGTTGCCTAATCTGGTATTTTAGGAATGACTGTGTCCTGTGAGAAGTCTCCAGGTTGACTCTGTACTGTATGTTTCAGACATGAGGGGTTTCATGACGTCCCACGGTCAGCCCGACCAGTCCAGATCAGCTCGCTACATCTTGAAGGATTACGTCAACGTGAGTTTACCTCTAGTCTAGTCTCCCTAGTCTGCCAAAGCATTCTGACAGGCAATGCAAGTTTGTAGCTGAAAACATATATTGCAATATATATTGTCTCAAAGTTTCTAAACATTATGTATTTTATCACCATGTCCAGGGGAAGCTGCTGTACTGTCACCCTCCTCCACACATCAGTGCATCAGACTTCCAACCCCAGCACACTCTGTTCCTGGACAGGACAGAACTGGAGGACTCTTCCACCACAGACAACAAGCCACACAAAGTCAAGAGGATTGAGAACCTGGTGGACAAGAACTTCTTCCATCAGGTGCAGCCCTTTGCTTCTTGAGGCAGTTTTCAGAATAAAGTTGTTGGCACCAGTTTTTAAAACAGATTGTCGGTAGGAATCTAGGGGAATGTCACTGACTCCATTGTTGTTTCAGGAAAACGTGCGTGCTCTCACCAAGGGGGTCCAGTCCTTCATGGGCTACAAGCCTGGACACGGGCCTCTAGGTCCGGACAAGGCTGGTTCTGACACCCCTCCTGTGGGCAAGCCCTGGAAGAAGCACGGAAACAGGAACAAGAAGGAGAAAGTACGCAGACTCACCAAGCACCTGGATGCCTGATCTTCACCCTCTGGATTGCTGTAAATCACCATGTGGAGTAGAATTTATATTAACCCCGAAGACTCCTCTAGTCTATAGCTAATTCTACTGAAGAGGCAGCAATGAGTAGGCTCTTTTTAAGGAGGTCATTCTCAAGGTTAAAAGGATGGAAACTAATATGGTTATTGCCAAGTATACCTAGTAAATTCATTTTCAAGACATTCCACTATCTGGTCAGAGCCCACAATGGCAGTAACATTTCTAAACGTTCCAATGAACATCCTACAGATCTGAATTTGTAATGGTAGAAAAATAAAACCTATTCTACCAATGTACATGCAAAAGATATTACTTCAGTCCACTGTTTATCAATACCAGTAATGGCTTATGGCTTAACAATTAAAAAAAAACTATAATTAAATGATATATTTCAGAAGATGTGTTTGATTTTATGAAATTTCCATTCACAGGCTCATCACCCATTCAGCCACTCATCGCTCCCTATAAGAGTTTTCATTTATTCCATGTCCCGTAGATAAAGACGGGTTAAATGTTAATTACGATCGTTTAAATCACTTAATATATCACTTTTTATACCACCAACGACGAAAAGGTCGTAGACAATGCCAGGCGAGGCTGAAGCGCAAGAGATGAGACGCACCTGTGCAGATGCCTGCAAATCGTCACAGCATTCCTCCGAGTAACAAGACATTTCAGTCGTTTCTCTTGGAACCGATTGCAGTAATTTAGCAGATATGTTAAAATATACAGTTTATTCTGACAAGAGGATTAAAGCCGAAAGTAATTTTAGGTCATGGTTACGCCTGGACACAATATTCAGCTGTTTCACAAAAGAAGAGAAAGTTTGTCTTCCAATCGGACTTTTTTTTTTATGCGCTCTTTTGCTGCTGGTATCCTGTTGCATGTAAGTAACAGTTGTCTAATGCCGCGTAGTTTAGGTCGCACCTATACACTCTTACCTTACCTTATAATGATTCACTTCATCCCCCCCAAATCCAAGACTCAGTTTGAGGAGATGCAAAGTGCACGACAGAAATGCTGGCGTGGAGGCAGCCTGCTTGATGTATTGCTTCTTAGGCAATGTGTGCAGCGCTGTCGGGGCCATTCTCTCCCATCAGCTTGATATACAGGTGAGAGAGAAGGAACGGACATTATCCAAATCAGTAGTATATTTACCACTTTGTTAAACTACCCAAAACACCAGCAACTCATATCTCTCTATTTTTTAGGTTCAACTGGCCGTTTTTATGGCTTTACTGGATATGGTTAATTTCATCGCCATCCTCCTCCCTTTGTGCTTGTGTTGGAATTCAATTCCGTGTAAGTGATTGGTGGTAAGCAGTTAAGTTAAGCTCAAGTCTGCATAACTTGGTAAAAGACGTATTATGAATAACTCATTTAACGCTGCTGGTCATTGTAAAACAACGTTTCCCTTTTCTCCGTTTGCCTGAACATCAGAGATACAGACACCTCTGTTAGGCAAGTTATGTTGACCATGGAGATATTAAACAAATTAGTCTGGTCAACTGTCGAGATCCCAGGTGCCGTTTCTTGCGACTTCCATATGGAATAAAAAATCCAGCCTCTTTCAAAGTTTGCAATTGTACTGGCATTAACTCTGAAATGTTCTTCTTCAGTTAAGAGACAGAGGATGAGGAGGAGGAGGAGGAGACAGACCATCTTGGCCGTGTCAGGGCTGGTCCTGCTGGGAGCAGGAAGCTACCTCCGCTCCATGCTCAGCCCTCTTAAACAGCCTGTCACTGGGAGAAGATTACTCAGTGACCTCTTACAAGTATAGTGTATCCCTAGGTTGTATCCCTAGGTTGACAAACTCATGAAATTCTGAAATTATAGATATATTTTTTGCAGCCTTCACAAGGTTTGCAGCTTCCATTGCATATGTTTATAACATAAACATCTTGGCTAATATTTTCTACTGAACTCTTTTACACCTTCTCTTTTTTTCCCTGCTGTTGCACATTGTTCCTCCCTGAATGTTGTCTGCCTGGAGCAGGACAAGACTACAGCGCTGGGCTACTCCCTTGGCCTGCTGTCCTTGGTCATAGGCTGGACCTCCAGGTTACCAGTGTTGTCCAGAACAGTGAGTCACACACCACCCCGACAATTAGACTGAGTTATAATACACGTAAACTTGTCAGATCTATAGAAGTGTCCGTGTCACCTGACATCTTCCAGCAACGAGGGGAGCGGCTCTCTAAGGCCCATGTGGCGTCTGGACTGCTGTGCTCTCTGGGTGGGGTGCTGTACACCAGCGCTGTCCTGCTCTACGACAGGAGGTTGGACTTCATCCTGGGAGCTCTGCCATGGCTGTTGACTGCAGTAAGCTGTGCAGCCCTGGATCTCCTCGTATCCTTATGAACCTTGTACTTATACTAGAATTTCATCCCAAACCTTTTTGTTGTCTTATCCTGCTTGCTGTCTATTTGTGATTAGCCCTTGACAAAATCCACCAGATTGTGGCTCTCTGTTGGTGCAGGATGGGCCGTGGCCAGCAGCCCAGGGATCTGTCCCCAGACATTGAGCATCTCCTGGGGGGGAGCCCTTCCTCCTGTCACAGCAGCCCGAGGGTAAGCACAGCAGGGCTCAGGGTAGTAAGGATTTCCTCTGAATTGTCTATGTTAAATTCAGAATTTGATCTGTGTATTCAGTGCCATTCAGATTTTCTCTTTTGTGTCATTTCACTTTCTTAAGCTGGGCTTGGATAGAGCTTCTCCCCCACAGAACAAAGCCCTCAGCAAGGTAGGGGACCTAGGTCACTACATGGATGTCAACATTCTGCCTGTGAGAAAGGTGAGCTAAAACATTGTTACACTCTTAACTTTCTGGCTTATCTTGTCCTACACATGTCAGCACCATAGAGCTGTGTGCGCGTGTGTGTGTAGGTGTGTTTGAAGCAGGTGACTCTCTCCAGAGACGGCGTGTCTGACAGCCAGTACCCCAGGAGCACCGTGCGTGTGGTGAGAGTGGACGAGACCTGCACCTCAGACTCATCCTTCAGCTCAGACCTGGAGGTAATCATCTCTATTATCCCTTTCTCTTCATCCCTTTGCTCAGACCTCAAGGTCCTCGTCCTCCTCCACACTGTTGTTTAATACTTGGATCATAAAGATTTGTAACGAAAGTTACAGCAATTTTGTTAGCTTCCTGTACTTTAACCTTCATGTTTATTATTTTCGAATTGGTATAGTAAGGGATGTGGTGTTTATTTGAATTCACCAAGTTTTTTCATAATAGTGATCCCTAATGATAATGATCCTCACTGGGCTAGCCAGCACAGTAGTGGGGAGATGTGTACGTCCGTACTGTACCCCTAGATGGCGACAGCGTGTAAGAGCACAGTGGGGCTATGGTAGCTACATCACACCTAAAGCCCTGATCCCTGATGTTCGTTCTGTCCCTAGTGGGATTTTGAAGTGACGAGCACACGGTGGAACGCACCTCCCATCGTCTCAGAGAACTTGGACCAGTTCCCTCTTCAGGAGTGGCCCACCTCACACACACCCTCCCGCCCGCGCAACGTAGCCCTGCTGTAAAGGCTCCACACACACACACACACACACACTTCTGAATATGGAGAAGAGAACCTGGCTCCGTCGCTGATGGTGGCAGGACCAAATTGCCCAAGGATATCATCTTGCATCAGCTTCATAATTGGTGTACGAATTTGAAAGGTAATAAAAAGCAAAATGCACAAAAGACCACATTTAGTCAGTTCATCTTGTGCCGGTATAAGATGTGATTCATGTATGTGACAAGTTATTGTTCTGTCATCATTGCCATGATGTTGAAACCCTGTGTTCACCAAGCTGGTTGGAAACATGGCCCTTATTTATCACCACCTCCCCCTTCTCCTGCTGCAGAACCTCAGGCTATGAATTATGTGGCATGGTCTATAAGCCTATAGTTGTGAGACAGCCGATGACCAGTCCACACCCTCGCCCATTCCTCCATGACCGCATCTTGACCCTGCGTACCCAGCCACAGTCTCTGCTGGGGTGAACTCCTCACATCATATTCACTGTGTGTCATCCTGTGATTCATGACAAGACGTTTAAAACCAAAAAAAAGTACAGGGACGATTTATAGTTTATTATATACATTTGGCATTCTGTCTACATGTTTACTATAGCCTCCAAAAGCCCCCAGACCCTGGTAGATGGACCCCAGACCCAGGTAGCTGGAGGTCTATACCAGACCTTACCCTTGTGAGTTGAGAAAGCCTGGAAGACAGTTACTCATGAACCAAGTGATCAACAAAACACTATGTACAAGTTCAAGACATGGCAAACGAAAACAAAATTTTTTGAAACATGGAATTTCTGTGCAAAAAACGAATGATCTCCTTTTACAACAGTGAAAAACAGTAACTTTCAGCCAAGCAATGTTAAAGAGGGATATGGGTAAATAGTGTTTCCTTTAGCGAGGCACTATTAAGCAGTTAAAAGTAATCTTGTCCCTCTGTAATTAATGAGACTGGGCAATGCTTGAGAAGTACTCCAGCATGTCTTGAATGGTGAAGTCCATGGTGATTCCAGACCCCGGGTAGCAGCGGCCGATCAGGCCTTCAAAGTGCTTGTACTGGCGGATGAACTCGTCCTGCATGGAGTGCCACACCACCTAGTGGAGGGAGAAGGACATGGCAATCACCTGTTGAAAGGCTGACCAATCTTGCTCCTGTGGCCAGCTGAGCTGAGGCGTTCCCCCTTGTGTCTCACCTGTAGCAGGCTCTCCTCCTCACACAGGTGCTTGTCCACCTTCTTGTACAGGTTGTCCAGGCCCTTCTTCACCTCCTTGCCCGGGTATTCCTTTATGACTTTACGGAGCTCCTGCTTGCTGAAGGCCAGCTGGTAGCTCACCTCTTCCTCGCGCACTCCCTGGGCGACACGCGCCTCCACACCCTCGAAGAAATGCTGCAACAGGAGACGCAGTCAGCCTGTGTCAAACTCAGAGCCTGTTCCCTCATAAACTTTGCACATTGAGACAAACATACTGTCGCATTACGCTCACATGACTAATATCTGGCCATGTCCACCAACACAGTTATATCTTTAAGATTCTGCCCCTTGTTCCCTGGCCCATCTTACGTTTAGTTTCTCCAAAGGCTGTCCCAGGGAATTGATGACGTAGGAGGTCAGGTGGTCTATGTACTTGTGCTTGGCCTCTTTCCTCTCCGCCTCCAAGCAGGAGATCTTCAGGCGGGACAGCGTGGAGAGGATGTGGTGGAAGTTCTCCATCATCACCACGTCCCGGGGGGTCTTCTGGCTCTCGTTGGCCACTTTCTCCACTGGACACAAACAAACCAATCAGAGAGCTCATTTTACAAGTCGCCCGCCAATCGCAATGCTTATCCAGCATGGGACCCGTCCCTCCCGTCCAGCGGAGGGGCCTCACCATTCATGAAGACCGCTCGGATCAGCTTGACGTAGGCCTTGTCCAGGTCCCCCCGCCGCTCGGCGCTGCGGAAGATGGTTTCGGCCAGCTCCGCAAACTCCTCAAAGCTCGAGACGAAGGGGAGGATGCCCACCTTGCTCTTCTTAGAGATCTTCACCTCCTCCATCTGCCGGATCTGACCCGACTGAAAGAAAGCGGATAACACTATTACCGGGCTCCTAAAATTTGTTTTGAAACAAATGTAAAAAAAAAAAAAAAGCGTTCCATCACGCTCCACCGCCTGATGATGATGTATGCTTACAATGCACTTGTCGAAGTTCCTTTTGACGGTGACCAGCACGTTGCCCAGGGTGGTGCTGAGGTAAGAGGCCGGGTCCACGTTCTCCGCCGTCCACACGTGCTGGCTCATCTTCACCAGCATGTACAGAGAGTGGAAGCTGTCGATCTTATCTCCCAGGGCGATGAGGCTGTTCAGCTCCGTCTCAATGCTCTGGAAGATCTTGTTCATCATCAGACGCACCATGTCTTTCCTTGGTGTGAGACAGACACGAGGCGTTAGGGGAGATCAGAGATGGGGAGCGGTTCTACGTTCGCGTGGATGAGTGCACTGCTCCCTCGCTGGGAGACTTACTCAGATGACAGAGAGTGTCTGTGTTCCCCGTGATGAGGCATTCTAGACTGCACCCCTCCATCAGCCTCCTCCACCTCCCCCTAATAAAACAGTTTAGCATGAAGGATGCACCTGAGGCACAGATGATAACCGAAAAAGCTACAACACAGCAGCTCAGTAGCACAGTGAAGGTGAAACGCGGCCAGCACTACCTGGGATGGGGGAGGGGGCGGGGGCAGCTGCTGCTGGAGCTTGAAGAACTTGCTGATGAAGTCTTGTTCCGCCAGGCACAGAGGCTCCAGTTCACTAAGCACCTGTTCAAAGATCTAGTCACACACACACAGACGCCACAGTCATCAGACACAAAGACACACAATGACATTGTATAAAGAGTCAACCAAAAAAACAACCATACCGACATATTTCTTCTCCCGAGCTTGTTACCTTGTCAAACTTGGTCCTGTCCGCCACGTCCAGGTCAGAGGCCGACATGTTGCCCATGTCGAGGAGGGAGGAGGACTGGGAGCGTCTGCTGCTGGAGCCCTGCACTGCCAGCTTGTTGAGGCTGGAGGTGGAGCC
>JAVQJY010038876.1:0-14316 GCA_036025375.1 Retropinna semoni | reverse complement strand
GTTGAACATGAGCCAGATGTCGTCCACATACTGCCAGGGCTCCTGGTACTGACCCGTGTCCAGCTTCCTCTTGATGGTGGACAGGTCCATGGGGGTCTTCACGATGTCAAAGTAGTCCTGAGGAGGGGGTAAGGTGGGGGCCAAGTCCAGGAGCCGAGGGGTGCACAAAGAGAGAGGGGGGCAAACGGAGGTAGACCGAGGGAGTGGGAGTTGTCATCCAGAGGGGGGAGGAGGTATGGAGGGGCGTGAAGGTCGCAGTCATCATTGTTGTGATGGTGGTGGTGGTCGTAGCGGGACGCAGGGGTCCAGGTGGAACCGGGGCAGAGGAGAGAAGAGGGTGCAGGGGGACAATGTTGAGAGCTGCAGAGAGGAGGTTCACGTGCAGACAGAGAGACATGACAGCTTCTTCCTTTCAAAGCTCCACTTCACACCCAGGCTCCCCCTTCTATGGTCTGTGTGTGTGTGTGGGGGGGGGGGGCTAGAATCCCCCATGTATTTAAAACCAACAAGGGGGGAGAAATTAGAGTTTGGTGTACTGAGACTTCAGAGTCTGCTCTTAAGTAATGCTTCTTTTGAGTTTGCATGTCAGCTGGAGGGGAGGGGGTCTGGGTGCAAAGGTGAAAGGTCAAAACAGGAGCAGTGGTACCACACAAACAGATTCATACTGTAGATACACTGGTAGGTTCACTCTCTTATAAGCAGCGTGGCGGTTGGCATTACTGAGCCACAGGTGAGAACGACAGCGTGGCACAGTCAAAGCCAAGGGCACAGAGGCAGTAGCAGAGGCAGTAGCAGAGGCATGGGGCACAGACGGGGCAGAGCAAAGGGTCTCTCATTGTCACCATGGTAACAATGGGGCAAAAGAGGAAACCCTTTGATCTGACCTGTGATGGTCACATGGCAGTCAGACAACGTACACAAACACAGGGATGGAACGTCTGTGTATCTGATTCAAATGTGGTTTATATTTTTTGGCCCGGTTTACTAATAAACAGCCTTGTGGCCGCCTTTCTGGGTCTGTATTAAGGGTATACACATTAGGCTAATGATACAAAACCATAAATATTTAAAGTGTAAGGTCATATTGTCACAATGTATGAGCATAACTAGAATCATGGGGAGGTTAACTGGGGTGGAGAGATGTGCCAATCACATTCCTCTATGGAGCCGGCTGCTCTGTATTCAATCCTACAAAAAGTGCACGCAGAACTTGTTTTTTTTTTTGTCTCGTATTGTTTTGTTTTGTTTTTCCATCTACTTCTGAGGCGCAAGTGACCAGGTATTCTGTTTAAATGTGAGCTTTGACTGAGACTTGGGTTCAAGGCAGTCTCTAGCGGCTAGAGGAGAGAGCGTAGGCACACCTCAACAGGCAACCAGACAAACCACTCCACTCCAACACAACACAGACTACTGGCGAGGAACTGACTAGGAAGCTATGAAGAGGCACAACAGAGACAAAAAACAAACCAAAGTGTAATTCAAATGAAACTCTTCAGAAAGCAAAATAAAAAGCTTGGAAGCATAAAAAAGGCAAATAACTAAAAATAAAGTATGAAACTTGATCAAACAAAGCAGAAGGCTATGAATTTTTTTGGGGTGCACTTGAAGTCAATTTTCTCCCTTAGGGCTTACTCATTGAAATGCAGAACGGTAAAGTGTCGGTGATAAAATGGCGGCGTATTTAAGCTCCCTGAATTGTGATGAAAGACAGAAAAAACTAACAGCCATTAACTGGGCCCTTAGGGGCGGGAATGAAGGGTCTGGAACCGACACACCTAAAAAAGGTGAACTTCACACAACCAAATGAAATGACCAGACTGGTCTTGAGAGGGAACTCAACAGTAAAAGTGTGTTGAATGAAAGTTTACATATGCTAAAGTGAGAATGTTCATAGTATTGCTTTGTTTGATCTAGCGGGGGAAAAAAAAGAATTTTGCGTGTAAGAGTATATTTAAGGCAATTATGAGCTGGCACACACAAACACACCTCTCCAAAAACTTACAGTACAACCAATAGACCTATAAGTAGTGTTCAAACTGAGAAGAAACAGAACACACTAAATTCAACACATACATTTATCTCACACAGACTCACACTCACACTATGGCATTGTCTCAACCTCTACACTTTCACACGCATTATGGCACTAAAACGGAGAAAGTGAAGGATGAAGGAGAAAGCAATATGGAAAAAAAGGAAAGAGGGAAAGTGAAAACTAAAGAGAGAATTTTTTTTAGAGGGGAGCAAAATGGAAGCCAGCGCAGTCCCTTACCAGGTTAGTTTTGTTACTAGTTCGAATACGTACGGGTATTCCCAGTAACTGGGGGTCCACCGGCTGTCTGAAGGGCAGGGACTCAGGGTCCTGGCGGTACAGAGCCTCCAGAGTGGGCATGAGAGCCTGGCGAAGCTCCTCTGGCTTAAAGACTAGAGCAGGGGGGTGGAGGGAGAGAGAGGTAGAGTGGAGGCGGTTGCAAGAAGGGGAAACAGAGGGAGATAACGGTGCGGAGGAAGAAAGAGGAATGGGAGGTGGAGGGGAGGGGCAGAGAGAGAGAGAGAGAGGCGAGGTGAGATAAGTTGACAGTTAAGATTGTGAGGGGCAACACATTGAAATGTTATTGATATCTATTTTATAGATGCATAATAAACTGAAGGATGAAACTGTTGCTTTTTCTAGAGGTCTAATTCTAGGTTCCTGTAGCCAAAAAGCCCTGGGGCAGACTTGCCTCCCTCCTGGAGAGGGTGTTGAGAGACCGCTGCTATGAAGGAGAGAGAGAGGAGGAAGAAGGAGAGAGATAATGAGGAGGAGAGAGATGAGAAAAAGGAGGAGGAGGAGGAAGGAAAGAGAGTGAGGAGCAGGAGGAGAGAGATGAGAAGATGGAGGAGTAGAAAGGTGAGGAAGAGGTGGAGGAGGAGGAGAAAGGAGGAAGAGGAGTCTTACTCTTCTTCTTGCTCTGAGCGCTGGCAGGGGAGCTGTGTGTGCCTGAGGACCCAGAACCGTCCTCTTCCTCTTTGGGTTCCGTCTTAATCTCCGGCTTCCTGTCTTCACCCGTTGTCCCCGACGACGACGAGGATGAAGACGAGGAGGAGGATGATGACGTTGAGTTGGAGGTGTCCATGGGCTCACCCTTACAACCATCACCAGAGGGCTTTTCCTTCTTTATCTGATGCGAAAACATAATATAACATTTAAAATATGTAGAAAATATAACATCACATTAATATTAAATAACTTCATTTTAAACCTTGACTGATCTATTGGAACATTGTATTAGGCTGTTTGAGATTTGACGCAACAGGATGGGTGAAAGCATGTAACATTTGTGAATTTACCCATTGCGATGTAACTAAAGGAGCATCTTATTTTATTTAGCCCATCCAGACAGTCTCAGATCAGTGATGAAGAGGAGGGGTACGCGTCGAGTGCTTTTAACTCACCTCAGGTTTCTCCTCTGTCTTCACGTCGGCCTGTCCCTTGCCCATCTTCCCGGAAGTCTTGCCCTCGTCCTGGGACTCCGCCTCCTCCTCATCCTGCTGCTTCACGCCCATCTTGGACTCGGTGTGGGCGGGGCCAGGAGCGGGGCCTGAGGTGTCAGGCGGGGCCAGCTGGGAGGAGGGGTCGGCGCTGCTGCTGACGGAGGCGGGCGTGGAGGCCTGGCCATCCGCCGTCAGAGAAGACTTCTGGGACAGCTAGAAGGAGGGAGGAGGGGAAGGGGAGGGGGAGAAAGAGAGTGGTCAGTACAAGAATAACAGACTAAAAGGTATATGAAACAAAAAAACAGGATGGACAATAGAGAGCAGGTCACTCAAGGCACAGGGCGAATGAAAGGGACATCATGGAAGGATGTAGCTTTGGGGAACAGGAACAGGCAGGGATGGACTGGAGCAGCGAAGGACCACGCTCACCTCCAGGGTGAGACCACCCCAGCAGCACACTGCTGAGACCAGGTGAGACCAGGAGGGGCATGCAGGGGCAGGATACTCACCGGAGTCCGTGGTAACTGGGTTGGCACATGTGCATTCTGGGTAGGCCCAGACTGAGTCTGCCCCGTCTGGGGGCCTCCTGTAGCTCCACCTCCATGTGTCTGCTGCTGATTGGCCTTCTCAGAGTTCATCCCTTGCCCCATTGGCTGCTGTTGTTGTTGTTGTTGTTGTTGCTGCTGCTGGGGCTGCTGAGGGGGAGCAAGCTGGGGGGGGTTGGGCGTGTGCGGCTGCGGTGTCTGCGAGCCAGGCAGCGTGGGCGGAGTCTGGTGGGGCGTGGGGGTGAGGCTGCGTGCTGGCGAGGGAGAGTTCTGCCGCATGGGGGGACAGTGTGGGTGAGAGTTAGGCTGGGAGGAGTTGGACGATGGGGGCAGGTTGGAGGGGGGACCTCCACCTACACTGGCGGGGCCCAGGGAGCCCGCTGGGGCCCCGGGGCCGGTAGCATTGGAGCCTGGCTGGGCGGCAGGACTGCTGGCCGGGAGCGAGGGCGGTGTGGACATCTGATTCTGCTGAAAGACCATGGAGAAGAACAGAGAAACGTTAACATACATCCAAGCAAAGCTTTAGCTCTTTAACTAAACCAACTAAACCACAAGCGTGGCATGGCTCTCATCTTGTGTTACCTGAGCCATGCCTCCTTGCTGCCCCGGCTGGTTCATGCCCACAGGGCCGGCACCGAGGCCAGGGCTGGACCCAGGGAACTGTCCTGGAGGGAGGTACTGGTTCTGGAGCTGGCCCACATTGGGCTGACCCATCCTTGTAGCAGCCATACCCATCTAGAAGGAAAAAAGGGAGAGAGTGAGTGTTCTATTTAGCAATAGAATGTACAGATATAAATACGTTTTTTATATAGATGGAGAGATCGATAGAGAGATAGACAGATATGTATATATTTTGATATAGATGAATTATAGATGAATAGATATAAATATAGATGTATATATAGATATGTTTATCTGTAGATACTTTTAGTAATGATTATTTTACATTCTTAATTCTTAAAGAGTCAAACACTATGTATATTTTCTGAAACAAGGACCACTTACTTGATTTAGTGGAGTTCCAAGAGGAAGGGGTGGAGTCG
The DNA here is from genome assembly GCA_036025375.1 of Retropinna semoni. Lineage (NCBI taxonomy): Eukaryota > Metazoa > Chordata > Actinopteri > Osmeriformes > Retropinnidae > Retropinna > Retropinna semoni. Next base: position 9,254 of record JAVQJY010038876.1, on the reverse strand, counting down.
ACCTCTGACCCAACGACTGTAACCCCATCTGGCCAAACTGGTTCATACCTGCTGGGAGGAGAGATAAAGAAACAAAGTATAAACGCTAGGTCCAACTGATATCAACAAGATTCCAGATAAGCAAATATATAAATACATTTTAATCCACATTTCTTTTAGAAATAAGACTATGAGCAAGCTCATGCCATTTGTGTGTTGGAAGGTGTGAGTTTGTGTGTGTTGGAGAGTGTGAGTTTGTGTGTGTGCGCAAGTGTGCGTGTACCTGCAGGGTTCTGCATCCTGTTGACCATCTGACCGGGTCCAGTGGGTCGGACCATGGAGGGGTCAGCATGGGGACCATCTGAGAAGTAGGGAAAACACTCATGACACACTAGTAAAAGACTGGGATGTGAGAGATAGTGTGTGTGTGTGTGTGTGTGTGCGCAAAAGAATGTACAATGACCGCAAGTGTGTGTGTGTGTGTAAGGCATGTCTACTCACTTGGAGGTGGTCCAGGGGCCATAGGCGGCTGCCCCATGCCAGGGGGCCCCTGAGGTAGGCCGGTGGGCGGCATGCCAGGCTGGTTGGGCATCATGCCCTGCTTCTGCAGCCTCGTCCTCCTCTTCTCCTCTAGCTCCTTCTGGATCTTATAGATCTTCTCAGCTAGCAGGTGGTAGTACTCCGCCTAACAAAGACACAGAACAGAGCACTCGAAACACTATGGAGTACATGGGCCGTTTGTGTTCATCATCACATCTCCGTTTCCCCATCGAACCAACGGACGGGTCCAGAAGCACTCACCCTGCTGTTGGCGGATTCGTACATGTCCCCCTCCACCTTCCTGGCGTAGGCCACCAGGTTCTCCATGCGCCGGTCCTTCAGCGCGGCCGGGTCCGGGGTGGGGAAGATGGCCTGCACACTGCTCACCCAACACGAGCACAAACACACAGGGACACATATAAGCCGAGTGGACAAGGGTCTCCTCCTCTAAATCTGCCGTCTGGATAAAGAGAAGCGGACTCATCTCTTACTTTTATGACACTGTAAGGTATAGAGTTAGCTCTGATCCTGCTGTGTTATGCGAGTAGGGCTGGGTACCGAAATTGGTGCTTATAAGGGTACTGACCAAATTCAAGTCAAATCAATTGATGCCAAATTTCAGTACCTGAGAGTCAGTGAGAGCGTATCTGGGTGGGGAAAATAATTATCGTGAAAAAGAAAATGTGGTTCTATAAACCTGACAGGAGCTGAGTAGGGTATAGGGAGTTAGTCCAGAGGTTAGTCTGATGACAACGTCATCTAGCAGATCATTTTTGGAAGCCTCCTTCTCACTCGCTGGTCTGTGAGCCTTGTTACCATGACAGGTCAACACCCCAATAGAACTGTACACCGTGATTCGAAAAGATTCTCCAAGAGGGTTCTGTGAATATGTTACCTACTCGTGTCAACCAGACTGTGTGTGTTAGTCATACGTGCGTGTGGTGCAGTGAGGGCGGACTCACAGCTTGTGGACGAGATGGTTGCGCAGGTCCTGGGTGATGTCCTCGTGCCAGGACTTCCTCATGCCCGCTGCCGAGGGAGGAGTCGCCGTGGGCATGGAGCCCAGGCCTCCCACCCCACTGCCGTCATTCATCAGACTGAGGAGAGAGGGAGGAGCAAGGTGGTCACCGGAGGGATGGGGGGAAGAAAAGAGAGGAAGAAAGTGAGTTAAGGTGCAGACCCCAGCCTTGACGGGCAATGACGACCATTCATTTTAAGGTAAAGCCGCGCACGCGCGCGCACATGTGTGTGTGTGTGTGTGTGTGTATGTGTATGTGTGTGTTTTACCTCTGTGCACTCATGCTGTTGTGCAGCATGGCGTCTGGTAGCAGACTGGACTGTTGGTTGGGTTGCTGCACTCCCACCCCTCCATTCACCCCCATTGGGTTTCCGCCTGGTGGACACACACACATAGGGCAGGTCCACAACCATTACACAAAAGTAGTAAGAACTCGCACTCACGCACGCACACCCGTTCATTTTTAATAAAACATCTACACAACAATGCACTCCTTATACATACTAAATGAATACATGCTAAAATGAAGTGAAGCTCTATCATTATTAGTACTTAGATTAGGGGTTAGGATTTACATTCGGACTCAGGCCTCAAAGCGTCAATCACAAAGCGGTGGGCCCAGAGGATACTACCAACTGTAATTACAACCGTTCATAATGGAACTTTACGCAAAGCCGCTACAAGTAGTCTTAAGCAAAGCTGCAAAACGTAGTCTTTCTTTAATCGCGTAAACTTTGCGGTAATCTGTGAAATAGTCCATCGCCACAGCCTGCACAAGAACGACATGAGAGCGAGCGCCACGGTTCTCCTCCGGCCAACTCACCCATGGCGTTGAGGGACCTCATGCCCGGCTGGCCAGGCAGGCCCTGGTTGGCCATGCTGCCCTGGGGAGGCTGCTGAGGCATCTGGTTGCCCTGGTAGGTGAGGCCCAGAGCTGCGTAGGCCCGCTCAATGGAGCTGGGGTCAATCTGGCTGGGGGGGTTCAGATTGGGGGTGCTGGGCTGCCCCCCGGGTACGGCCCCCAGAGACGCCAGGCTCACCCCCGCACTGCTCAGGAGGGCTGCAGGGGAAAACACGGAAAATCACTATAGAGCATGCAAAGCTATACCAACACAAGATTAGGGTTTGTTGAGCTTGTGCACACAAACACACACATTCACACACACACACACACACACACAGTATATACACACACACAGTCTACACATACACACAGTCTAAACACACACAAGGTTGATACACTTACACTGCTGGTTCCTTTTGTCACCGGCGTTCTTCAGCGGCAGGCAGACGGGACAGTCGTGCCGCGTGCAGTTTTTCCAATGGGAGATGATCTGTCTGGACGAGGCACAGTGCGCCACTGAGAGAGGGGGGAAAGAGAAGGGGGACGGGAAGAGAGAGAGAGAGAGAGATTGAGAGTTAGATGATGCGGATGAGGCGTCCCTGATACTGGCAACAGGGAGGTATGAAACCAGCTACAAAAAAAGGGGAGCTCCATCCCTCCATATGGATCCACAATAGCATCCACAAGTCTACCTCCTGTCTTCGACTTTACGAACATTCAGCTGTTAACAGTGACCTGACCTCACTCGGCCCGTATGAGGGTGAACAGGGCAGTCGACTCACCCTGGCACGACTTGCCGGCCTGGCAGTGCGTCATGTGGTTGAGGACGTTCTTCATGGTGCGGCAGTGGGGTAGGTTGCACTGGCGCACCTCCCCGTTGGCCTGCTCCCGCCGCTGGCACTTGTGGGCGTGGAGGAGCAGGACCAGCTGCTGCTGGATCAGCTTGCGCTTCTCCGGGTCGGCCGTAGGGGGCGCCGCCCCTGGGCCTGTTCCCACTACTCCGAGGCCAGCCTGGGCCCCGCTCGCACCCGTTGCCCCGCCCACCGACACGCCTCCTATGGCTGAGGCCTGCTGGGAGGCCTGGAGAGGAAAATGGAGTTAAAGCAATTGGACTAGAGAACCTAATTCTCACTGACTGACTAACTGTCTGACTGACTGTCTGACTGACTGACTGAATGAATGAATGAATGAATGAATGAATCAACCTATGAATCGATCAATGAATCGATCATCAGTCTGTTTGTCTGTCAGATATCAGACAGGTGGGTTACACTTGCTGCAAAAAAAAAATCTAAACATCCTCAGTGAGTTCTACCTTTTTAAAGAAGGAATCGACCAATATATCATCATTGATCGGGTTTAGATAATATTTATTTCTTTTTTTTTGGGACCGATAGAGAACAGACGCGTTAAAAGTGCGGGAAAAAGTTATCTTTGGTTGGCTCAGAGGTTCGTAAGATGATTAGCAACACGCAGGGCTCATAAACTGATAATTCACATTAGGAGAAGCAAGCGAAGAATCCAAACATCCATCGGCAAGCCCGGTCACTCAATCGGGGCTGCTAAATTAGAAGTGACAGAAGTTATAAATAAAAAACTACAACTACTTGAGTACTTTTTGAATCCGTTTCGCCAGTTGGTACACTGATCTGTCCGTGCGTAACCTAAAGGCGGGTTACAAACAATTCATGCAGAGAGAGGGGAGTCACAGGGGTGTGACAGAGACAGAGAGACGGCGTGCTCGTCTCTTACCATCCCGGCCATGCCCTGTCCTGGAGGCGTCTTCTTGTCAAGGCTGAACTGGGCTAGACTGTTGGGCAGCCCTGCCTTGTTCTGGAGCTGCGGGCCCAGCCCCGCCCCACTCAGCCCCTGCCCCCCCGCCTGGCCGTACGGACCACCATAGGGGCCCGCGTTGGCCATCATGTTCATCTGAGGAGAGAGGAGTGGTCGGGACGTGGTGAGAGATGGCAGAGAAACGATTCAAGGGTGAGAAAGGAGGAGGGGGAATAGAGAGGAGAAGGAGCTTCACGATGAGCTTCACGATCCAGAACCATAGAAGGGCAACAGTTGTCGGAGAGTCAAGTCAGGTCATGTGTGCCTGTATATCATACTTGAACCTATGTGACCAAAGGCAACCAAACTCCTTTGATCTCAGGGCATTCAGACATAGGGTCACACAAACCTAGCATAGCACGTATTCCTTTTGATGATAGTAGCAAACATCACCCGCAGTACAAAATTCAATGTCCTCTCCTAAACCACATCCAACAAGCGTTTCATATTAAAAGCACCATTCAACAATGAACCAATTATCCTCTAAAAATGTCAACAAGTACCTATTTAACAGCTGAGTAATGTCAACAAGTACCTTGATATAAATTTGCCTTTGTCAATGTGATAGATAGTTGGTGAGCAGTGTCGGTGAGTGGGTAAAGATCTGCTCTGATGCAGTCATAGGCCTAATATCAGTATTGCATCAAGGACAGGGCCCTTCATTTCAACTAATTCAACACCTGCTCTTTCAAATTGGAGTTGTTCCGACCTCACATCCTTATAAAATAAGCTGTCTGTTAGTCAATAATTGGATAATAGATGCAACATGACTTATGAAAGCTAAAACACCAGTTAAAAATAAGCACAAAGCAGCACTTGGTGGTGAAATACCACCACATACCAAAGGGTATTTCTCTATCTATAGCAATATTCAAACATGATTCTTTATGTGTAATACCCCTGCATCTCTTACCTTGTTCAGTGCTCCAGGCTGCTGAGGCCTCATCCCGGCCTGTCCCCCCGCCCCCATCGGCTGCCCCCCCAGGGTCTCAGCCAGCAGGTTACTGTTGCTGCCCATCCCCGGGTTGCCAGGGTAACCCATTCTCGGGGAGCCGTTCATCACCTGGCCTCCCATCATGCTTTGCTGCGGCTGTCCATTGTTGCCCTTCTGGGCGCCCATCATGGCTGCCCGGTTCAGTCCTCCCACCATGCCCACTTGCTGCATCAGTCCAGCCTGCTGGGGCGAGGGGTGCTGCTGCCCCGGGGGGCCAAGGCCCTGTGGGCCCCCTGGGGAGGCGTTCATCCCCACCATCATGCCCATAGAGGCCGCGCCTCCTCCTGGGCTGTTGGTGCTGCCCTGCTGAGGAGGCGCTCCCGCACGGAGGAGCTCCGACAACTGTTTGTGTTTAGCGGCAGCGTCTTGGCCTCCTCCCAACCCCATGCCGACTCCTCCTCCGAGGCTGGTGTGCAGTTGGCTGAGGTCTCCTCCGTTGACCAGGCCCAGCTCCGAGGAGTTGATGAGCTCATCGGGGAGGTCATGCTCCAGGTCGAACAGTGAACCGAAATCTGGGAGAAGAGGAAGGGGAGGAAGAGCATTGTTGTTTGTGTATTTCAAGGAGCTGAAATGCAAATACAGTAAATCATATTGCTGCCTTTTTCACAAGTAGTGACAAACATGGCTTTAAAACATTCAGGAGAAAATGATTAAAGACCCTCCCTACAAAATCTGTATACCAAGTTTTTCTAAGGTCCTAGGCAGACTAATCTGTCTATCACCAGCAACCTCCGGCTAGTGGCACAGTGGCTGCTTCTCAGCAGGAGTTTGTGGTTTGATGTGAAGCCAAACAGAGAGTAGAAGTGGTAGGGTCTTGGTGAGAAACCACAGACAGGTAAATACTGACTGGGCAGACCTGTGCGCAGTGTACAGTGCATGGAAGTGGGACTCTGGTGGAGGGAGAGAGGGAAAGATTACCCAGATTTTTTGTGTAAGCGATGTGTAAGGTTTTACACTAAAAGACAGAATTTAAGAACAGTATGGTTAAAAAGTCTTCTCTGTAACCTACCCCATACCGTTCAAGCATCACACCTAACCCATTGCCCAGGTGCCACAATAACAGAACTGACTGACAGCAGTTTGTAATTGGACACTGTTGCCTCATTCCTCAACCACTGTAGGAAGCAACAGACAAATTTGATGCCTATCCTAGAATCCAGCACTTCACCCACTCATCCTGCTTTCCCCTAAAGTCTGATCAACAGGTTCCAACCTGGCAAGCATCAAAGCATTTAAGACTGAAGATATGTTTGCTAAGCTTCATGTTTCTTCACGTATTGTTGAATTAAGATAAATTTGATTTTTAAAACAAGTGTCTTGTTACTATTCCTGAATAATTAGTCTGTCATAATAAATTAACACTGCTCTTATCTTCCAAGGAATACATTACTGAGTCACGTATGTTTAACCTGCTCTTATAGCTGCCAGAAGTCAAGAGGGGAGGGGGCGCAATAGACAGACAAAGGCGATGAAGCGGGGCCATATCAAAAGCTACCAAGCTCTCGGAAACACCTTCATCGCTAATTTGAGAAATTCAGAGACAAATATACAGATCACTCGATACAAAATAAGCTTGATATATTGTTGCAGCAGATGTGTCTGTTAAAATTGTCAACATTTTCAATCAACTCGTGAGGTACTTCGCAACCATCTAGCTGGTCCACAACTAGACCACAATGCAGTTCTGAACTTCACTAAATCATGGACAGGGACAGTGATGAGGGCTTGAGCGCTCGTGAGTTTTTAAGCAAGCTATGAGAGACTAATACACTTGCTATAGATAGAGAAACATGCCACTTTAACAAATCACTGAAGCATCATTGCGGCTTCGCTAGCGAGCTAACATACCAGCTAGGGCAATAGCTAATTCTGCGAAGACGATTCCGTTATTTAAAGCACATCTAAAACTCGAGGCAATGCGGAGTCTTTGTCAAGTTACCAGCTCCGAATCTTGTCACTTAAGTATTTCACATGAGTCAAAACGTCATTCTGAAATACCACGGGACATTAACAAATTAATAGAGCGGTAGCCAGTTAGCGAAACATCCTCAAGTCGCTAGGCAGTGATCTGACAACTTGCATGTCCCATTGTTCCTGGCGGGCAGAAATCTGACTTGCCAAGTAATGTTTCTGCTGACTGACCACAGTAATATATAGCTACAAATGTCGTTCTGAAACACAGAAAAGCGGACTAATTGCGGTGTTAAAAATGGTCAGCTAGTTAACCAACAACACTTTGAAAATTAAGTGATTGTTTTTTCGAGCAATCAACAATGACATGAGTTGACTTAAAGGTCTAGTTTCTTCTCCCACACGGAATGTTTAGCAATGTAGCAAGCTAACCGAGTGATGTACGTGTGAGCAATCTAGACAGGTTTAAAGGATTCACAAGGATCTGTTGAACATGAAGGCCTATTCGCTTGATAAGCAATCCAAAATTTTGCAGCAAAGCAAGAAATATGTTTACCGTTTCCATCGCTGGCAGACACTGAGAGAGCCGGGGAGGATAGTTTAGGCCTCTTGGCTGAAGGCGGGCCGGACTCCAGAACATTATCGGCCATATTTTTCACGAATTAACAATATGCTGTAGGTCCACAAAGGATAAAAGTATTCCCTTGTACGCGTCCCTCCGATTTGTGAACCTATTCTCCGTTAACGGATTTTGTTTCTTCCCCCACCGTTTGGGGACGGTAGGGGGAAAGAAGGCGATTGCGTTCAACTCTTCCTTTTAGGGCTCCACTCTCGATTTATCCTTTGCCGTAGCTATCAATCCCCCTCCCCTGTCGGATATGTTGTTCCTTTATAGATTTTCTCTGACTTGAACAGGAGGAGGTGGGAAGGTGGAGTCGGTGAAAAAGATAAGTGTGCAGGCCTTCGACAACCTCATGTAGCCTCCTCGGCGACGCTGAAATTGTCCCAAGACCTGTCCTCCATGGTAGCATCAGTCTTTTCCGCCATAGTCGGCGGACAAATTGTGTTTAATTTCACAATGTCAGGTTTAGGTAAAAAAGTCCGGGGGGGAATGAAAATTGAATAATGGGACGTTATACAAACGCTCCCCGATAGTAACTTTGGGGGCCTCGTCTCATGCAACAGTTATGAGAGCCCCGAAAATGGATAAATCTTCCACTTGGTCTGACTTTCCATTGCAGTCAATGCAATTTGTTCCCAGCATCACCACAACCTAGGTGACCAATTGGTGGGACGTTAAATCGAGAATGCCCAGCAGTGGTGGGTGACAGTGGCTTAAAATGCATTTAATGCATGTACGGCGATCATTTAACACTGAAAGAACGACAGGCACTGTTGTCAACAGAATATCAGCATCGAATGCAGTTCTGCAGAAAATGCCCAATCAAGTTCCATACACTTGCATAAATTAGGCTCACAAAGAGTCCTATTGTAAATGTCGAACTCCATACATCTTAGAACTTTATCTCAGAATGTTGTTGCAGACCACATCATGCAATTTAAATGTCAGTTCGTCTTGGCTGTGCGAAGCTATTCTGAGTTGCAAAAAAAATAACGGAATCGTATTGCACACATGGATGCTGCACCCCTTTGCGCGAATATGCCAAATGCAGCCAGCGAGGTTAAAAATGGTTGCAAAAATCCTCAACAATTGAGTTATCACACTCAGTCTGATGACGGAAATTGTATTCAGATTCGTGTGATATTCATTCACCGAAATTGTTTCAGAAATCACAGTTTTTCCAAATCAATCGCTGATCAGATTGATCCAATTAGTTTTATTTTGCAGAGGACGTTCCATAGGGATAGCACTTGAACAGGGCTTGAGAAGAAATTGCACTGCTTTCACTGCTAGTAAAATAACGTAGCCCAATGCGATTTTAACATCTTTGATTAGAAAGTATAAATATTGCAAGAAATTATCTGTCACTGCGCATACTGATTTGTCTTTCCATGCAACTGAAGAAAAAAAAATCAAGAATAGGAGAATAAGGATGGAAGAAAATCTGATAAAGCGAGGGGGGTCGCTACAATATTGTGGCTATTTCAGAAGTGGGCAGCTTTAGGATCCGTCT
>JAVQJY010037114.1:5000-10519 GCA_036025375.1 Retropinna semoni | reverse complement strand
TGGTGCAAGGTGGAGGCGCTGGCCGCGAGGAGCGACCTGGTCAGCGTGGTCCGAGACCTGGCCCCGCCCCCTCTCACCGTCATGTCCATCAGCCTGAAGACCGTGCAGAACCCCAAGACACACCACAATGAGGTGCGTGCGTGTGTGTGCGTGCCTGTGTGTGTGCGTGCCTGTGTGTGTGCGTGCCTGTGTGTGTGCGTGCCTGTGTGTGTTTGTGCTTGTGTGTGTGTGCGCTTGTGTGTGTGTGCGCCTGTGTGTGTGTGCGTGCCTGCGTGCCTGCGTGCCTGTGTGTGTGCATGCCTGTGTGTGTACGTGCCTGTGTGTGTGCGTGCCTGTGTGTGTGTGTGCCTGTGTATGTGTTTGCGTGCCTGTGTGTGTGTGTGCCTGTGTGTGCCTGTGTGTGCCTGTGTGCGCCTGTGTGTGCGTGTGCGTGTGTGTGCGTGTGTGTGTGTGTGCCTGTGTGTCAGCACTGGACCCACTAACGATGAGTTATGAAAGCTTCTGGGGTAGTGAATGGGAGAGACAAGCGTTTTTCCTCATCTCATTCCAGCTCACTTCATCACCAAACCGACTTGTTGTTTTGATGCCGCCTCGTTCATTGATGCAGTTACGTAAGGCCCAGCCCGGCCTGACCGGGGACGGTGTCTGCCAGCGGACCGTTTCACCGGGACCGCTATGAACCCACAAGAGCTGGAAGATTCCTTCCGTTGTGCTGCCTCTCCAACGAGGCTTTGACCTGGTTCGTCAAGGAGAAACGCCAGCCGCGGTAAACAGAGAGCGCTGCTCCCCGCGGCCGTGCTGACGTGTCCCGGCTGAGGGTCTGACTCCTCACTGAGGGGTGCTGCTTCCAGGGAAACGGCACTTCCTTTCTGCTCTTGCCCCGGCGGGTTTTGAACACGGTTCCCCTCCTCTGCTCCTCCGTCTAGCCTGTCCTAGACAGAGTCGGAGACACGGTACGGGACACGTTGTAGGAGTGTGTGGATTTCTCCAGGTCATAACGTTCGTTAGTTGTGAAGTCACTTGGGAGCAAAACATTTTTTTCTATCTCTGTCTCTCTTTTTTTCTCTCTCTTCCTCTCTCTCTTTCTCTCTGTACCCGTCTCTTTCTCACTCTCTACCTTGCCCCTCTCTCTCTCTACCTGTCTCTTTCTCACTCTCTACCTCGCCCCGTTCTCTCTTCCTCTCTCTCTTTCTACCTGTCTCTTTCTTGCTCTCTACCTCACCCCGTTCTCTCTCTTCCCCTCTCTCTCTCTACCTGTCTCTTTCTCGCTCTCTACCTCGCCCCTTCCCCTATCTCTCCGTCGTGAAACGACAACAAAGACCAGGGGGACCTAGAAAAGGGTTTCAAGGACAGGAACCACTTCACACTGAGGCACTAGAGCCTTCTGTTACCATAGGAACATTTCCATTGCCAGCCAGCCAGCCAGCCAGCCAGCCAGCCCGCCAGCCCTGACAATCTAGTCTGGCTGCTTCTAGCCTTTGTCACTTGGTTACAGCAAATAAAGACCCTGGTATAGATCTTTACAGCTTGACCAGACTCTGTAAGTGAGGATGACCCGGTTGCTTCCTGGTTGTTATATTTATATCACAAGGAGCTTGTGTAGTGCTGAGTGACGCTGTGTGGTCCGTAAACGACCCCCTCCACCTGCGTGTTTGACCGATTGAGGCCTCGGACAGGGACAGATGTGTCAGGTGAGGCTGGTGTGCATTGGCCAACGAGAAGGGAGGAACGATGGACGGGTGAACGACGGTGTGTGAGAGGAGAGGCTGAGCTGTCAGAGACGCACCTGGTCCACTCTGTGGCTTCACTTAACGCTCTGCAAATGGCAGACGAATGACCAAGAGAGGTCGCAGCTTTCGGTTTGTGAGTACCATGACCACGTCCCCTTTTCCCCGCTCCTCACTCTCGCTGTTCCCCCTCCCGTCCACAGAGGGCGCTGCTGGAGCAGAAGCAGAGGCGGAAGCGCCAGGAGCCCCTGATGGTGCAGCCCAACCCGGAGGCCCGACCGCGGCGCTCCAGGCCCAGGCGCAGCGAGGAGCAGGCTCCCCTGGTCGAGTCGCGCCTCAGCAACACCAGCGAGGCCATCATGGACGGTACGGTGCTGCGAGGGCTCGGCCCGTGTCAGGGACGAGCGTGGGCACGGAGGTGTTCGTTTCCCCCCGGAAGGTTTGGCTGCTGGTCGTCTGTGTTTGTGAGGTCCACCGCGCCTCAGCGTCAGGTCCTGTGTTAGAATGGATGACCAACCGTCCTTGTCTTCTCTCTGTGTGGTCTCAGGTTCTAATGTGATCTATATGCATTTGTGAAGCTCGTTATGACAATGCAAATAATACACTATAGAGGGCATATTACCAGATTAATACCAGAGAGATAGAGGGAGATGGAGAGAGAGGGAGAGAGAGAGAGCACTTGGAGTCAGAATTCAATGTTTTAAATAGACATGTTTTAAGTCCCTAACCATTAAACTAAGTATTTAAATCCCATGAAAGAAAACTGAAGATGAGGTGTGTGTGTGTGTGTGTGTGTGTGTGCGTGCGTGCGTGCACGTACGTGTGTGTGTGTACGTGTGTGTGTGTACGTGTGTGTGTGTGTACGTGCGCGTGTCTGTAACCGCCCCAGTGTGGCAGCTAACGGAGAGAGGCTTCTCCAGGGTAGCTGTGGAGACCCCCAGGCAGGAGTTCTCTCAGACCAAGCAGAGGACCTTCAGAGGAGAGGGCCAGGTTCACCCGCAGTCACTCAGAGAAGAGTTCAAATGTTCAGGCGAGCACAGGGGAAGCTAACACTACACCCTAGTAGTTAGCATTTGCAGACTATGCCGAACATCTGAGAGATTCCACCTGGAGCAACTCTTACACCTAAGGCTATTAGCTGTTACAAGACCCTCTGAGGGTTTCAAGATTTTCTGCTGCATAGTTTACCTCTCATGAAAGCCAACCGCTATTCCCGAGGAGGTAACAGACAGTGGGTGATAACACACAGTCATCGACATGCATCACATAAGCTGGACAGTCATCGCCACACAATCTGTTGCCGCCAACAACTCACTCACCATCAGGCTATTGACGTTTTTGCAAACAAATGTTCTCCGACCTGCAGGCATCGATGGTCCTGCTGCCTTCCTGGTCCCAGAAACCCCCGATCTGGGGACCAAGATCCAGATTCTGTCAGTGAGCCAGCCCCCGCCCCAGCCCCAGCCCCAGCCTCAGCCCCAGCCTCAGCCCCAGTCCCGGTCCCAGCCCCAGCCACAGCCCCAGCCCCAGCCTCAGTCCCCCCCCGGCTGAAGAACCGGAGACGGATGGGGACACAGAGACACTGCTGGAGCCCAAAACGGACATCCATGAGCTGCTTCAGAAGAGAGGTAAGCTGGGTTGGACTGGAGCCTTTGAAAACGTCTGGGGAGTATTCTGATGGGTTCTGCCAAGCTGGCCCACGTTCCTCGCGCTGTTTGTATTGGACCTATTAGGTCGTACTTCAGGAGAGGGAGTAGAGTTGACAGAAATAACCCCCAGAATCTATTTGAGCAGCTCTGTTTATACAGGAATCCTACACGGACCCGAGTTGGTCTATCAAACACCGTCCCGTCTGAGGCAGGAGACTTGGCCGGCAGTGAGGGGGAGAGAGAGAGAGGGAGTTATTTACCTCCGTCGTTTGCCCTGCCAGTCCTCTGAGCCGCCTCGCTGCTGCCTCGCTGCTGCCTCACTGCTGCCTCACATGCATACCAAGTAGCCTCACACGGACTCGCGCCTCAAGAGGTGCCAGAGCACTTCCTCTCTAAGGCTGGGATGCTCTGTGGAGCTCCTCCAGGCAGAGCAACACCCCTTCAGAGGACGAGGAGGTCAGGGTGACCGGAGAGAGACAGAGAGGAGAGGGGGGAGGCAGAGATGGAGGCAAAATCACTGGGAGGGTGGGATGAAGGCAGTTAGGGAGGGTAAGTGAGATAGAGGGATAAAGGTAGTGAGGGAGTGTTTGTGAGATGGAGAGATAAAGGCAGTTAGGGAGGGTAAGTGGGAAGGAGGGATAAAGGTAGAGGAGGAGGCTAAGCGGGATGGAGGGATAAAGGCAGTGAAGGAGGTAAGGAGAGGTGACCGAAGTTGACTAGAGTTAGATTGTTTTTCTGTTGGAGCTGCTGTCCACTGCAAGTAGACAGGGTCTCTCCAGCCTAGATACGGTCTCTCCAGTCTAGATAAGGTCTCTCTAGGCTGGTCTCAATGTGTTCTGGCCAGACAGGGTCTCTTCAGCCTAGATACGGTCTCTTCAGCCTATACGGTCTTTCCAGCCTAGATCTGGTCTCTCCAGGCTGGCCTCTATGTGTGCTGACCAGATACGGTCTCTCCAACCTATATCCTGTCTCTTCAGGCTGGTCTCTATGTGTTCTGGCCAGACAGGGTCTCTCTAGCCTAGATACGGTCTCTCCAGCCAAGATACGGTCTCTCCAGGCTGGCCTCTATGTGTGCTGGCCAGACAGGGTCTCTCCAGCCTAGATCCAGTCTCTCCAGTGTAGACAGGGTCTCTCCAGCCTGGTCTCTCTGTGTGCTGGCCAGACACGGTCTCTCCAGCCTAGATCCGGTCTCTCCAGTGTAGACAGGGTCTCTCCAGCCTGGTCTCTCTGTGTGCTGGCCTGAGCAGCTGTGTCTGAGCACGCTGCAGGAGCCAGACAGGGAGGAGATTGATGCTGATGCAGGGGTGTGTGGGTCATGCAATCATCATGCGCTGGAGACATTGGGCTCTCGCTGCACTGCTTTTATTTATGTCATCATCAGCAGTCACGGCCTATAACTCACAGACAGAGTTTACCCCCATTTTGCCCCCGGAATTTTATGCTCATAGTTCTCCCAGGGCTTGGATTGTGTATAAAATATATGTATAATGATAGTTAAAAAAAATATATATAGATATATTATATATGAATGCATAAGTATATTATTTACTGCTTAATAGCCCAATATGTCTTGTGTGATGATTTCTTTAGTACAGAGTCATAGTAGTCTGTCTGTCTGTACAGCAGTCTATACTTGACTCATCGTTCATTAATCTGTCTTTTCCCCAGACTGCACCAGGACACTAGGTGACATGTCCTTCTCAATTATGCAAACCGTCATCAGTGAAGTCACCCAGATTTAGCTCTAGAGCCTCCCTCAGGTGCTTCTTGAGGTATTTTAGTCAGACCGTCCTTTTCCACATCCCGCCAAGGAAATGAATTCAGAAGAAGTTTTTCTAAAAGATTCCAACCCCGGGGCGAACCATAATCAGCTTCTGCCGTTGAACTACTGAAAGAGAATTTAAAACGTCTGTTCGCCGTGAGGGAAATGCCGTGACGTATTTATTATTTTTTTTCCCGGTTTCAAATGATAATTATTGAGCCTCGTCTCCTGAAGGTCGAGCCAGTCCGATCTGCCTACTTTAGCGTTTCTTTCAGTTTCTAACTTAATGAAGATGGTCGGCCGTGCTCAGCTTTGTTTGCTGTTTTAATTGGAGCCCTGGAGTCACTATTAGAGTGTAACATTTGGAATGTGAGTGTGTCG
>JAVQJY010036055.1:0-10559 GCA_036025375.1 Retropinna semoni | reverse complement strand
CTCATTGTTTAAAGTAGTGTTATTATCAATGTTGATTGAGATAGACAGACAAATGCACAACATATATAATATGTAAGCCCTTTTGAGTGTGTGTGTGTGTGTGTGTGTTGTGTAGCGTATGTGTGTGTATGTGTGTGTGCGTGTCTGTGTGTATGCGAATGTGTGTGTTTGTGTGTGTGTGTGCTTGTGTAGCGTATGTGTGTGAGTGTGTGTGTGTTGTGTGTGTATGTGTGCGTGTGTATGTGTATGTGTGTGTGTGTGTATGCGTATGTGTGTGTGTATGCGTATGTGTGTGTGTGTGTGTGTGTGTGTGTGTGGGTCTACCTGGTAGTGATGAGTGGGTGGCTCTTGGCTGGGCTGCTGAGGCTTTCTCTGCTGTCAGGCAGGGTGGGGTAGAGGAGCAGGTCTCTCTCTGTCAGTACAGCAGCCACCGCTCTCTCTGGACCCTGGGTGGCCTGGGACGTGGGTGGACACACACACACACACACACACACACACACGCACGCACGCACGCACGCACGCACGCACGCACGCACGCACGCACGCACACACGCAGACACGCAGACACACACACGCAGACACACACGCACACACACACTCACACACACACACACACACACACACACACACACACACACACACACACACACACACACACACACACACACACACACACACACACACCAGTACACACGTCAGTCCTAGAAAAACGCCACAGCTGGGTGAGCGTGCTTGTTCTCTACTCCGAGCCCGGCTGCCTGTGGCCAGTGTGGGCCGGTACCTGCTCGGTGATCCAGCCCACGTGTTTGACCTCCATGCCGGGCTGCAGGCGCCTCAGCTCCTCCTTCACCTGGAGCACCGTGACGGCCGTGCCAGCCTGGATGGCGTTGTACCAGGACTGGGCCATGGCTGGGTCCTTCGCTCGCAGGAACACAGAGCTC
Source organism: Retropinna semoni (assembly GCA_036025375.1). Classification (NCBI taxonomy): domain Eukaryota; kingdom Metazoa; phylum Chordata; class Actinopteri; order Osmeriformes; family Retropinnidae; genus Retropinna; species Retropinna semoni. The sequence continues at coordinate 9,618 of JAVQJY010036055.1, read as the reverse complement.
TTCCTGTTGGATGAGATCACCTCAAAATACCTTGGGGGGGAGGTAGGAGAGAGGGATGAGGAGGAGAAGGGGGAAGGGGAGGAAGAGGAGGAGAAGGATAAGAGGGAGGAGGAGGATGAGAGGGAGAAGGGGAAGAGAGAGGAGGAGAAGGAGGAGGAGATGAGGGAAAAGAGAGGAGGAGGAGGAGGAGAAGGGGAAGACGGAGGAGGAGGAGGAGGGGGAGAAGAGGGAAGAGGGAGGAGAAGGAGGAGGGGGAGAATAGGGAAAGGGAGGAGGAGGAGGAGAAGGGCAAGAGGTAAGAAGAGAAGGATGATACAGTATAAAACGTGAGAAGGGACAGAGGAGGAAAATCCGCCTTATTTAGATGCATTTTTTTGCCGTGGTCCATGGAACGGGTGATGTTGCTCCTTCAGACATCACCAAAGGAGCCTCAGGGTGTGTGAGAGGACCCGCCGCCTGCAGTACCTGTTCTCTGTGTCCGGGGGGCACTGTTTTCGTAACACCTGGCACATCTTGAGAGGGATGCTGCGAGGCTCCTTGGGCTCGGCGGGGGGGGCGTCCGCCCCCTTCAGAGGGGTGGCGGGGGGCGAGTCCCAGGGCAGGGGGGCTCCGGGGGAGGAGTTCTTGAAGAAAGCTGACATCTCCTTGATGTACTTCACTGGGAGGAAAAATGAAGAGGAGGAGGAGGAGAAGACGGTGAGGTGGAGGAGGACAACAAAGAAGGGAGGGGGGAGGACACTCATTTTTATATGAAGTAGCCATTAGAATATTTTCACAGTGGAGTTCAAGAAGATTTTTCAAAATCAAACAAGCAATTCCTCCTCACTGTTTGATGCGAACCATTTAGCTCCAATATCAGTTTTATTCATTTCCATGTTTAGATCAATTGTAACTATAACCGTGATAGTATGGCATGGATAGAGTAGTTGCAGGTAGGCCTGCCTGACAGTATAGTAAAGCAACAGTGTGTAGTATGACTACGATTACACAGGTATTCACTTTCACGTCTGTCTGTAAAAGCCATACACTTTCTCATTCGCACTGCTCACACTGGCTCTTCCTCGCAGACACATACCAACCACACATGGCCTTTTCCCTTTACCCACACACACACACACACACACACACACACACACACACAAACCCCCTGACACAAACATACACATAAGCCCACACACACACTCAAACCCCTCCACACACAAACACATACACACACACACGTAAACACACACACACACAGTTGTCCAGGCAGCCCCAGTAGACGGTGGTATGGTAGAGGTAGCCAGGGCTGGAGTAAAAATAGACCAGAGGACGCGAGGCAGTAGGCAGGAGGCAGGAGGCAGGAGGCAGAAGGCAGGGCTCTGGTTTCACTGGGGAGGCGACAAGTGTTGCTCTCACAAGGGACCGACGGGGGCTTCCTCCAAGCCTGAAATAGACACGCCGTCAACCAGTCTCCCATGGTCTGACCAACCAACCCCACAGTCAGCATTTGTCTCTCCTTGAGTGTCTCTCTCTCTCTCTTTTTTTCTCTCTCTCTTTCTCTCACCGGTTTCTGACCTGGTCAAGTCCACCTGGACTGGGCAGCTGGGCCTTTGCTGTCTCGCAACCCCAAGCTCAGCTTCCAGCCCCCTCACTCACTGGTCACATCACATCGAGCAGCAGCTCAAAGCTAGGCTAGGCTCTCTGGACACTGGGAATGGTACAGTTCTACACTGAGGCAACGTGGTAACCCGGTCTAAAGATACAACTCTGAAGTCGCTTGCCAGCGCAATATTTCACGGGAACGAGCTGCTGTGCCATTGTTTGCGCGCCAACCATTTTTAATGTGTGCAATGCACCGTGAGACGGAACACTTCCTGGTTGGGAGGGCGGTATTGCTCAGGCCATTCAAATGTCATGTTGGTCAGTCTCATCATGGCGGGCCCCCATACATGCTCACAGGCCATGATCTCACGCAGAAGCACTTCATGTGGTGGCTTTCATGTACGAGCTCCCATCACGTTATCCCAGCGGGGGTCGCTCTGCTCGATACCCCACAGTTTTACACCGGGCTCGACTATGGAACTGAGGAGAAAAGCAATGTTTTTTGGCCAAATGAAGCTTTTCTTATTATCTAACAGCTCATACTGGGCTCCACTGGTTTGCCCAGATTAGAAATGTCCCGTGTCCCTACACAAGTAAGGAAGGAGATGACGCCGGAGAACGGAACGAGAGGTAGAGCGAGAGAGAGATAAAGAAAGAGAGAGGGATTGAGTGAGAGATAAGCTCAATTGAACCAGAGGCAAATTATGTTTAACAGAATCCAAATGTTACTATGAATACCGGTGGTGGGTACATTCAATACTGGGCTAAAATTAGCTGAGACTCCACTGTTATTACTTTAGCTTATCTGGCAAGCAGCGAAAGAACCTCCATGCGTGTGAATGTCTGTGTGTGTCTTTGTGTGTGCGTGTGGGTGTGTGTCTGCGCATATGGGTGTGTGTATGTGCGTGTAAGTGTACACGTGTGGAATTTCTTTGTCCACACAGCAGAACACGCTAAGCTTTTCTCTCCCAGCTCTCCCAGTGTTTCCCCCCGGTCCCCCCAAATCCCCACCATACACCTCCTTTCAATTCATTTAACCCAGGGGCCTTTTTCTAAACCTTCCCTTCGTCCCGAGTCTTTCCCATCGCAGTTTAAATGGTCCAAAGCACAAAAACATGTGTTTAAACATATATCTAGAAAACCCCAACTGTGCTGGTGGTAAAGTATTTATGTAGCTGATCCCAAGCACAGTTGGAGGGGGGGTCCATAGCCGATGGGCATGTGTGTGAGTGTGTGTGTGTGTGTGAGTGTGTGTGTGTGTGTGTGTGTGTGGGGAGGGGGTCAGACAGACAGACTGGCAGAGGGGTGGAGAATACGGCCGTCGGTAGTCTTGCAGCCTGACTGGGCCAGTACAACCAGCCTGACTGGGCCAGTACAACCAGTCTGACTGGGCCAGTACAACCAGTCTGACTGGGCCAGTACAACCAGTCTGACTGGGCCAGTACAACCAGTCTGACTGGGCCAGTACAACCAGTACAACCAGTCTGACTTGGCCAGTACAACCAGTCTGACTTGGCCAGTACAACGCTGCTCAACTAAATCAGAGACAAGAACATTGTGCCCCCCCCCCCCGCACGCTTCCTGGTTGCCGTGGGAGCAGCAGGAATTCTGTTTCATTTGGTCTGGGGTGACCTCTGGAGCAGGCAGTTGGCCCTGTAAGCCCTATTAGCACAGGAATGTCTCTGTGCCGCCCGCGCACAAGCTTCTCTGGCAAAAACAACATCATCAAAGTACAGTCTCCGGGTTTGCGCCATACACACACGTGCACACGCACACACACACGCATGAGAAGCTATGCCGGCTTGCCCCTGACCCTTTCCCATGAGCACACCCGTATTTATGTCAACACGATGCTGGCTTCTTCTCACTCCCTCATAAAGACCGCCATTGTTACTGTCTGTGACGTTTCGGCCTCTTGCCTTCCCATGGATGTGCGATGAACTCTACGATAACCACATGTGGTGCACGTGTGTGTGTGTGTGTGTGTGTGTGTGTGTGTGTGTGTGTGTGAGTGCGTGCGTGCATGTGCATGTGCATCATCGTGTTTGGTCTTCCCGGACTCCTGTGGTTTGATTAATGCGATTTAGTGCAGTAAGTTGTTAATGTGTGTGATTATGTCTACGTCTTGGCCACCGCAGATGAGAGGAGAGGCTGTCTCTCCGCTCTGTGTGATTCAGATCTGAGGAGGATACCGCCTTATCATTCCCTCAGTCCATCTCATTAAAAACATGGACAGCAGCCAGCGCATGGTGGGTCAGGGCACATAATCACACTTTCAAACTAACTCACAGACACACACACACCCACACACACACCCACACACCCACACAAGCTTGAGACTTGATTGCTTTGCATAAAGTGTCAAGAGAGTTAATTATATTGATTTGACAAAGTAGAGAAAAAGTGAACGGAATTCACAGCAGAGGACAAACGACGTTTCGGGGCAACTCCCACTCCATTTGACTTCCTCGTTAAGGATCTGGAGATGCCTCTCCACCCTGTGTCATTCTAACTCGTTTATGTCCCCAATTCGTTCTAACACAGTTAGACTGAGCATTAAAGTAAGACGCCGTATTTTGCCATATTTTTTGAAGTGGACACCCCAAGGTCAGACTTTTGAGTGAAAGCATGGGTGTATTTTTAATTGGTGTATTTTTACAGCTTTCATCCATTGGAAACTATTCAGTGCACAGATACTTTCTCACATTCCTCCATGTCGTACCTCAACTCCTTTAGAGGAGGTGAGATTTTTATATGTAGTTGATGTTGTTGTTTTCTTGAGAGTATGAGTGCTGAGATTTCAAGGGGGCCCCACAAAAACAAACACGAAAGACGGCGAGAGATACATGTTGGGTCAGGCAGAGAGGTGTGCTGTCATTGAGTCATTTTGTTTTGTGGTCCATTCCTACCATGAGTCTGTCCTATGCGCCCCCAGCCCTCCCAGTTCTGCTCTCAAGGAGAAGAACATTCTTCAGGGCTGGACTGCAGGTTTTAGGGAGTGGAAAAGACAAGACTCTAGTGCTGCATGAGTGCTGCAGCCAACCAAACGTGCCTGGCCATGCCCTGGCTCCAGTCTCTGGTCTGGACAGTGTCTCTGTTAACAGCAGGCATAAGATGACAGGGACAAAGAGCTGGATTATACTGATACTCTGGATTCCCTGGAGTCCAGAGCCAAAGCACAGTTGACCTTTCTTAACGATATGACCTTCCTCTACAAAGGTGACCAGACGTGCATTATAAACACACCGCAAAGTGAAATCATATTTTACATGCCGTTCGACATCTCAGTTGCGCTGTGCTTGTTTAGGCCAAAAGAGAGGGCTGCTCACCCTCTAGCAACTTCATATCACTCTTCAATTTCTACTACCTCTTTGCTCCATGTAGTTTGACTCTGTAGCAAGTAGGCCTAGTTGAAGAAAGAGGAGTGATAAAATGAAAAAGCAACTATGGAAAACACCAAATATACTTTACTGAACCTGTGTAATTTGACTATTTAATTTCGAATGTGTTCCGTAGTTTACCATTGCTTCATACAAAACAGCACTGCAAAGTATGACTTTTTGGCACGGTTTACAATGTTAAAAAGAACCCAATTTCATCAGTTGGTATACAACAGACATCAAAATACAATAAACTGGAATTGTTCCCTTTTTTTTTACTCATTGACAGTCGGATAATTTTATAACATTTTGACCGTCTAACTGGAAAAGTTTCCCCGGTTTTAATACCATCAAGGGACTAAAGAAAAACTGGTGGCTTAGTGGAATGTAGCTCAGGTACTGAGCCAGCTGTAACAGAAAGGTTTATTTTGAAAGTGATAATTATACTGTCATGCGACCGAGTGCAGAGTTTTAATAAGGTGATCCAGAACATGCCTTCGCTCCACCTTGAACAACCATAGGTCCTGCCATCCTCTCTCAACACTGGAACATAAATTCTCCTCAAATAGTGTGCACACAGAAACGGCTTTGTTCATGCAAAGGTTTTTTCACTAGTTGTAAAGTCTGGTCATGGCAAGTCCAGACTGGCCTGGTCTATTTTGCTCCTGTTTACGCTGAGAGGGAAATTTACCTGAGACCAACCACAACATCTGCAGAGATTAGATAGCTTGGTTTAAGGTCAGACTGAGGGATTATCTGAACTGCCAGCTATCGATTTCACAAGGATCTATGTGACTGACTGGGTTGAAGTCCAGATCTCCTGCCCTCTCATTGCTCTCCTATGTTAGTTCTGACTCATCCTTCAGCTCTGTGCCACCAAGCATGGTTGCCTATGGACGCTGTCATTGACTCCTCCAATGGGCAATTAAATCAGATTGACAGGCTTGTTAAGAAGGAATCCTTTCTTGCCCAGACAAATCCAATACCAATTGTGCTAGCTTGTATTGAACTGAGAAGACACTTCAAACAGCCCCAGGACATAATAGCCAACCGCTCTGCACAGAGGAGATTTAGGCACTAGAGCTAGGTGGAACTAGGCCTGCTATGCTAATTTTTGATTAGGCACAGCTAGCCTTTCAGGGGGAGACCTATAATAAAAGCATCTGCTGTTGTTAGGCTAGCTAAAGCTACAGGTTAGCATTCGCTAGCTCACACCACTGACTGAGCAGAGGCTGCGTGGGCACAAAACTGGCACCCAACTACCAATTAATCAAATCGCAGTGCTTCACTGGCACTGGAAACCTAAAAAGCCAGAAAAGAAATAGGGCAGCAGGCTCTGCCAAGACACGGAAGCTCGATACTTTAGGAAAAAGTGGGTATAAAACAACCTTGTTGTAAATGTCTGCAGGCTGGGAGAAGTTTTATCAGCCCTGAGGAGTTCCACTTTTCTTACTACAGCCTAGAGAAACTCTGGGAAACCAGGGAGGACGGGTGAAGAGGAGTTACCACCGATCCTTATCCACATGTCTGTGTCCCAGCCTTCACCATGCGGTGGCCTGCGCTCTTTTGTTTGGTTAGACAAGCACAATGTATGTGTAGCCCATAGCATTGGCAACATAAGCGGTTGCCTAGATAGCAAAATATAAGTTTTTTTTTTTTGTGGAACACAAACTCTGTGGGCAAGTTACGGTACTTTAAAACATCTTAAATGAAAGAGCATCCCTGTCACAACCGTCATACAAGATGAAATCTAAATAACTGAACATAAGAACTTCATTGCATCTGAATGCCCGTTGGCAGCCAATCTCCTCTAATGAACTAAAATTATTTATCAATTTGAAACAACAAGATATAAAAGGCAGAAAATAAAGGCAGAACGACGGCATCAAATTGAGAGGGGAACCTTCATGACAAACCTTCCAAATATGAATAGGCTGTTTCATCTCAAAAATGAGGTCATTCTCTAATGAGATATTAATCTAGTAATGAAACAAACTTATGCTATAATCACACGAAGCTATACAATGCCATCCTTCGGAGAGAAACGACACAAATCACACACGGACACCTGCGCACACCACAGACGTGTTGCCTAGTGGTTGCTGTGGAATGTAAAATCACGTTGTCAGTGCCCAGTAGCTGTAGCCTGTTTCCTGTCATGGAGTAGCTTTACCCCTCAGCCCCAAGAAAATCCCACAGTGGCATAATTCACCCAAGGCTCACTAAACACAACCACAGCGAGGCTTCACGAATGCATGTGAAGTAGACACACACACACACAAATGTACACGCAGACACACAAACACACTTAAGGGGCTAATTAGTTTGAAGAAATTGTAAAAGCTCAGGCTGCTGTTTGTCGCTGCCTTGTCAGTGGAATGCTGAAACGGTGGACATTTCCCCAGGCTGCTATCCTCAGAGCTAAGGGGGTTAGCTGGAGAACGCTGACCAAGCAGACCACAGCCAACCTTTATTACCACCAGCACAAATTAAAAACTCAGAAGCCAATCCAACCTCAAACATTCTTGACACCTTTTTTTGAAGGTATTAAAGTCACTGCTTGATTTCAAGGATTTTTTGATACTTCCCGACCAGTCAGGTTCTAGAAAATGTGTTATGTCCAGATAATCTTACTTTGACAGAGGTCACTGAAGGTCAATCAGTTTCTAGAGCATGTTAAGCCCTAAATAGCATTCTTATCAACAACCTGACTTCACGCTAGTCCAGACTAGGCATGTTTTTGTCCCACACACATCCAATCAATAGTCCTCCTAAACCACTCGATGGTCCACACAAACAACAACAGCAGTCCCGGTGAGATAACAAGACACCCACTATTCCACAACATTGTACCAATCTGTACCAAGATGTACCTATGCCAGAAGCAGTGCTAGGTCAGTGTGAGAAGGTCAAGCTTGCCAGTCAGGACCAGTGTACCTTGTAGATCTTGGCAGACAGCACCAGCACATTTTAAACATGGATTTACAGCTCCTGGCCAGAGACGTACTGGTCCAGTAAAGTTTTCCTGAATTTAAAACTCAGCTTGACATTAAGCGAAGAGCCTGGCCTGGTTCAGCAGCAAAAGAGCACTTTCTCACCAAATAACTCTTCCTCCTCCTAACTTTGCACTCATCAACACCCGGCAGTTAGCATTTACATTGTCCTTCCCTACTATAGGTCCCCATGGTAAGCAGTTAGCTGCTCCGGGCCTTGGTTGCTCCCCTCCCTGTCTATCCGCCTGCCCCAGAAACCCAACAATCCCCCCACTCTACAGGACAAGGTGCACTGGTGCTACCTGCCTAGAGGCTCACACACACACACACACTCACTCTTTACCTTGTGACCCTATACACTACACTCACACTGCATTCTCCCAATGTGTCCAGAACTGTCAAGCATGGTTGCCCTGGAGAATACCCAGGCTGCCTTATTATTCGGGAGGGAATGTTATGTGGCTACCTGTCCAACTACCTGGCTCCCTGTCCAAATAACTGACTACTTGTCCAACTACCTGACTACTTGTCCAACTACCTAACTACTTGTCCAACTACCTGCCTTCCTGTCCAACTACCCGTCCAACTACCTGGCTACCAGTCCAACTACCTGCCTACCTGTCCAACTTCCTGGCTACCTGTCCAACTACCTGCCTACCTGGCCAACTACCTGGCTCCCTGTCCAACTACCTGGCTACCAGTCAAACTACCTGCCTACCTGTCCAACTTCCTGGCTACCAGTTCAACTACCTGGCTGGCAGCGTGGCAATCTACCTGTTCATGCACCTAGCTACCTTTCCATATACATGGCTACCTATCCAACTACCTGTCTATCCACCCGGCTGCTTATCTAACTACCTATCCATGTGCCTGGCTACCTGTCCATCAGCCTGGCAGGCTGGCTGCCTGGCTATCTACCTGTTCATCTGCCTGGCTGGCTGATCAACAGCCGCAATGTCTAAAAATCAGCTCCGCTGGCTGGTGATAGTGATGTATTCAGTCTCCAGGCTGAATCCAAAAGACCAGTCAGACACAGTGAGTGAGTGCTAATGACAGATCAGCCCCAGTCACCAGCCAGTCTAGAGTGAGCAGACCAATTCATTGCAAAAAAGCAGAACAGAATGAGTCTACAGTTAATAAACCAACTTGTTTATTCTTATGTTAATTCACTATATCAATGCATCCAGCAACCTGTAAGGTGTGAATACACCATCAGTCTGCAGTGATAATAAGGTGTGAATAGAAAGAGAATATTGCATATGCCAACACCAGGAGAATAGGACTCTCTGTGGCAATCCTCCATTCACCCCTCTCACTATTTCTCTCCTTCTCTTACTCTCACCAAACACTATTATATGAGTATGGAGATAGCTATGGACACACACACACACATACATACCCACATACACCCACACCCACAAGTCAAAATACACACACACACACACACACACATATTCAACAAATGTCTCAGAGAGGAAATGAAGCCAGCTGCGTTTTTATGGTTTCATCCGTACTGTTATATCTGTGTGACCTTTTATGTGTTTACCTCTCCTTCTGGCAATGATTACTCTGTGATGAGTTCACCACAAGCACACACCTTTCTTCTTAAATTGTATTTATTATCATTATTATTATTGTTATTTTTTGTTATTTTTAGTATA
>JAVQJY010035585.1:0-16514 GCA_036025375.1 Retropinna semoni | reverse complement strand
CTCTGGCCTCCCCGAGCGCGCGGGTGTGAGACACAGACACACACACACACACACACACACACACACACACACACACACACACACACACACACACACACACACACACACACACACACACTCACACTCCACGATCAATATTCTGGAGCCCTATTGAGCTTAAGGTTTAAAGCAGTATTTCTTCTAATCTCTCTCTCTTTCTCTCTCTTTATTCCTCTCTTGTTCTCGTTCTCTCTCTCTCCCCCTCCCTCTCTGTCTCCCTCTCTTCATGTGTCCCCAGAGCTCTGGGTTCTCCACCCACATCCAGGACCAGAGGATAGCCAACATGTTTGAGCTGTCGGTGCCTTTTAGAGAGCAGCACTATCTGGCAGGGCTGGTCCTCACGGAGCTGGCTGTCATTCTGGACCCGGAGGCTGAGGGGTCAGTGTCCACCTCCCTGTCAGGCAAACCTTACCATTTATGGAGGTTATCTTTGTTAACCCGGCTTCTCTCTATGTCTCTCTGTCTCTCTCTCTCTTTCTCTCTCTCTCTCTCTCTCTCTGTGTCTCTCTGTCTTTCTTTCTCTCTTTCTCTCTCTCTCTTTCTCTCTTTCTCTCTCTCTTTCTTTCTTTGTGTAGGATGTTCGGCTTACATAAGAAGGTCGTCAGCGTGGTCCATAACCTTTTGTCCAGCCACGACTCGGATCCCCGCTACGCCGACCCGGAGGTCAAGGCCCGCGTCGCCATGCTCTACCTGCCGCTCATCGGCATCGTCATGGAGACGCTACCCCAGCTGCACGACTTCACAGGTAAAGTCCAAATTTAGCTTCAACAAGCCCTGTTTACACCAGGTTATCAGCCACGACCTGCAGGGGGTCATCGCTAATAGACATGGCAGGGTCAAGCCCGAGGTCAAACTCCCCCCTGGTCCCCCCACTGCCTCTCTCCAGAGTCCCACAACCAGTGGGGGCGTGCCGGGGGGGGCCAGGGAGGCAGCGGCGGCCCCGGAGGGGAGGAGGCCGAGGGGGACGGGAACAGCATGATCAGTCAGACGGTTGCCATGGCGATCGCGGGGACCTCCGTCCCGCAGATGTCGAGACCCAGCAGCTTCATGCTCAACCCACAGGTAGGGGGCTTCCTGTCTGCCCTGTCTCCCCGTTACCTCTCTCTGGCTCTCTCTTCCCTCTCTCTCTCTCTCTCTCTCTCTCTCTCTCTCTCTCTCTCTCTCTCTCTCTCTCTCTCTCGTGAGAGATATATATATATGTGCATGCGCGCATGACTTTTTCTGTTTTTATCCTCTCTCCTAAATTGTCTTTCTCCTTATGGTTATCTGTCCGTCACTTACTGTCTTTCCCCTTGACCACTACCTTTCCATTTGTATCTCCTTTGGTTTCTCTCCCCAGGCCCAGCGTCAGCACGGTTCCTTCTCGGCGGAGTCCAGCCGCAGCCTGCTCATCTGTCTGCTGTGGGTGCTGAAGAACGCGGACGAGCTGGTGCTGCAGAAGTGGTTCACCGACCTGTCCGTGTCCCAGCTCAACCGCCTGCTGGACATGCTCTACCTCTGTGTGTCCTGCTTCGAGTACAAGGTAACCTCCCCCGCCCTCTTCCTCCTCGCCCTCCTCCATCCTCCTCCTCCTCCTCCTCTACCTTTCTTCCCCTCTTTCTCATCTACCCTCTTCCTCTTCTACCGTCATCCACCTTTTATTCCTCCCTCCTCCTCCACCCTCTTCCTCCTCCGCTCTCCTCCACCCTCTCTCCACCACCCTCTTCCTCCTCCGCTCTCCTCCACCCTTTTTCTCCTCCTCCCTCCTCCTCCTCTTTCTCCTCCACCCTGTTTCTCCTCCACTCTCTTTATCCTCCTCTCTCTCCTCCACCCTTCTCCTCCTCTTTCTCCTCCACCCTCTTCCCCCTCATTCATGTCTTTTTTCCTACTCATTCCGCTCTACTTTCATCCTCCTCTACCCACTTCGTCTCCCTTCTCCAACCTCCTCCTCCTCCTCCTCCTCCTCCTCCTCCAATCCCTCCTTATTTCCTGCCCCCTGCTCCACCTTCTGACTTTTCCACCCTCCTCCTCCTCCACCTCCTTCTCCAGCACCACCTCCTTCCCTCATCCTCTTTGGTAGCTTTGGTAGAATTGGAACCAGTGGTCCCAGTTCCCCAGACCTGATGTGGGAAACTAGAGGGCCTTTACAGTGTGTGCTGTGTTTTGAGTGGAGGGGACAGGTGCGATAAACATCCACTTTGGATTTAACCTGCCTCTTCGTCAGTTGAATAGACATCCTTCATCCTCACCTCTCATGGTCTCCTATTAAACGTGCTGAGGACATGCAAGTTCACCCATAACCTCGGCTCTGTGATTCCAGCGGACCAGTGCAGTAACTCTTGTGTGTTTTCTGTCCATTCCCCTCATGGCAAAAAAAAAAAGGCCCATGTTGTGTTCACCATGCAGGGGAAGAAGGCGTTCGAGCGCATGAACAGCCTGACCTTTAAGAAGTCCAAGGACATGAAGGCCAAGCTGGAAGAGGCCATCCTGGGCAGCATCGGGGCCCGGCAGGAGATGGTGCGACGCAGCAGGGGCCAGCTAGGTGGGTTAGGTAGGGAGATGACGCACACGCACGCACACACAAACACAAACATGCGCGCACTTACACAAACATTACACACATTTCAGACACTTACACACTCATACGACCCACTCATTCATGTCGTTCACACACACACACACACACACCCACACAATCACGCACGTATGCACGCACACACGCACGCACGCACACACACACACGCAAACATGCACGCACACAGACATAACACTCAACTTAGACAGTCACTCACGCACACGAACCACTCATTCATGTCTCACACACACACACATGAACGTGACACAAAACTCTCAACACATACACACACTTCATACAAACACACACACACAGGTAGAAGGAAGGTATACAAGACCTGAACATACACTCATGTAGCACACACACACACACAAAGCAACAGTTGACAGAGTAGCAGATGAGGTGACATGGCTGTCCTGTGGTCCGCCGCAGAGAGGAGTCCATCAGGCAGTGCCTTCGGCAGCCAGGAGAACCTGCGCTGGAGGAAGGACATGACACACTGGAGGCAGAACAGTGAGAGGATGGACAAGTAGGCCTTCTTTTACCTCTCTTTCTCTGTGTGTGCGTGTTTGTGAATGTGTGTGTGTGTGTGTGTGTGTGTGTGTGTGTGTGTGTCTGTGAAAATGAGAAGGCTTTTGTGTGTGAGAGGAAGTTTGTGTGTTACTGTGACCGGAAGTGGGTGTGTGAGGGAGTGTGTGTGCATGTTTGATGGAGTGTGAGTGTGTGTGTGATGAAGTGTGGTTTAGAAATTGTGTGAGTGTGTGTGAAGAAGTATGTGTGTAGATAAAATCAGAATGCGCATTGTCCAGTGTATTGCCCACCTCACCTTAGCAAGGCATCACACATGGTATTCACTCCAGGTAATAACTCACCTCCTTACAATTAAGGCTCCACTCATAGAGATCTCTCTATCATACAACATCCGTTTGTTCAAGTTCTTTATCTTTGGTCAATATCATTCTATTTAATTACTATGAGGACCACACAACCAGACCCTCCCCCCCCCTCCCCTTCCACCCCCGCACCCCCCATCTCACATGTTCTGTTCATGTCTCGTTCCTCCATATGTTCTCTCGTGTGCCGTGTGTGTAGGAGCCACAGATCAGTCAGGTACGGTATAGCCCTCCGGGTGACGTGTGCTGAATGCTCTCTGAGATCCTCCCGCTTACTTAAACGTCCTGAGGTAGAGACCCCGCCCCCTCCTCCCGTACACACAGACCCCGCCCCCTCATCCCCCCCCACCCCCCACCCCCCTAGACTCCGCCCCCTGACCCTCTTCCCCTGTAACAGTGCTTGGGTTGCATTTCTGGTGCAGTGGGCCTGCCGTGCTTTTAACCTGTGTGCTTCTGTGGTTTTTCGGGGGCTGACGTGGCTTCCCCTCCCCCACTCGCCAATACCGCTGGAGTTAGTTAAGTTAGATTGGTGTCTATTTAATAAGTAAAAGGTGAAAATAGTTACATGCCTTGTTTATTTCAGCATTCGGCCTAATTTAGATATTTCCTATCGTAGAATTCTTAATTATAGAGACTACAGTAAAAACAGATTGTATAATTCATCTAAAATAGTGTAGATACAGAAACAATGGAGATTGATTTTGATCTCAAATATAATGGTTTAAATGTACCTCCTAAACGAGTCCCCCCCCCCCCCCCCCCACACCCAGCCTTCCTCTGACCCCGCCTCACCTCGGCCTCCTAACCCTGGGGAGCGCTTTGGCTTCTGGGTAGCTTTTGGGGTACCTGGGGTGGGGGTGGCAAGCTTCTCTCCATGCTCGTGTGCGCCAGCGTGCGCCTTGTGAACGGTGTGAGGACTGTGCCGCGCAGGTTTAGAGACAGCGCCCCACTCCGCAACGACGGGAGAAGCCAGGAGCCTTTAGCGGTTAGGTGTGTAAACACTCCGTCCACCCCATTATTTTTTAACCCTTCATTATCCTCGACCCCCCCTTCCCCTCGACCTCAAACACCCCAACTCCCCCGTTCTCTCTCCCTAACCCTTGCACTTGTGAGAGTTCCTGTCTGTGAACAAGAGCTTGAATGAGACCAGCTGGGGAGACCGCCGTGTCATTCAACGGGTCTTGGTCGGTAAGGAGCTGGCTGGCGGCCCTGTTGTGTTGCGGCCTGACTGTGTCTACTTCCTGTTTCCATGCGACAGGACGAGGGCGGAGCTGGAGCACGAGGCGCTCATCGACGGTAACCTGGCAACGGAGGCCAACCTGATCATTCTGGATACGTTAGAGATAATTGTACAGGTGTGTGGAGCTGAAGGAGGCGGGGGGGAAGGGTTGTAGTCACACACACACTCGCTCACACACACTCTTGCTCATTTTCTCTCACATACACATACACACACACACTCTCTCTGGCTCATTCTGTCACACTCAAACACACGCACTCACTCACTCACACTCATTCATTCACACAGTCTCCCGCTCATTCACTTACTCGTGTGCACGCTCACAAGGGGAAGTGACGTCTGTATGTGTGTGTGTGTGTGCGTGCGTGCGTGCGTGCGTGCATGTGTGTGTTTACAGACGGTGTCAGTGACGGAGTCGAAAGAGAGTATCCTGGGAGGAGTGCTGAAGGTGCTCCTCCACAGTATGGCCTGTAACCAGAGCGCCCTCTACTTGCAGCACTGCTTCGCTACACAGAGAGCGCTGGTCTCTAAGGTGGGAGAGCACACAGGACCGTTAATACTTATTTCCTCCTGTTATTAATGTCCAACCGTAATTATTTCTGTGATCAGGGTTGTCTTTGTCGAACACGCATTTGAACACGTTTTTTTTTTTTTATGAGATGGGTCAGAGCACGGTCACACTTTTGTTTGCGTCCATCAAACATGTTCCAAATGCCAGCCTGGCGTGACAGCACAGGAGCTTGTCTTATCAGTGGATGCCGCGCCCGCATTGATGTACAGTTGCCAAGTCAAATTGGCTTTTGAACGTTCAAACAGAATTGGGCAATTTCGTTCATCAGAATCAGAATCAGAAATACTTTATTGATCCCTGAGGGGAAATTTGACTCGTCATCATTGCTCCATGTTAGAGTAGAAATAACAAGAAAAGTGCAAAGCAATTCGTATAGATACTATGTAGAAAATTCTGTGAATACAATAGTAAGATAATATATCCACATTACATATATTATTACAATATAAACTATGTAAACGGTATGTTAATAAATAAATAAATAATCGGTATATTTGCAAATAAATAGCTGTACAAGCCCCATTTAAATTGAGACCGGTTAGGTGTCTGACCCTCAAGAGGGAAGCATTATAGAGTTTGATGGCCACAGGAAGGAATCATTTCCTGTGCTGCTCGGTGAAGCACCTCGGTAATACCGGTCTCTTACTGAAAGGGCTCCTGGATCAGACTATTTTGGACAGCATCCTCCTCTCGGACACCACAGTCAGAGAGTCCAGCTCCATCCCTACATCATCACTGGCCTGGCGGATAAGCTTATTCAGTCAGTTGGCATCTGCTGCCCTCAGCTCAGGATGGCACTTGCTCCCAGCATCCCCAGCTTTGTCCTGCAGATCTTGAAGGACCTCAGCCTCCTCAGAAAATAGAGATGGTTTGGGCCATCGCGGACAGCGCCTCACTTTTTTGTCTTGTCCATTTTATTGTCCATGTATACTCCAAGTCACTTTTATTCCTCTACATTATCCACACTGACCCCTTTGACGGAGACAGGGGTCACCAGTGCCTTGGTCCTCCTCAGGTCCACAACCATCTCTTTAGTCTTCGTCACGTTGAGCTCCAGATGGTGACAAAGTTTCCGACTGCAGTCCAACACTCATCCTCCTCACCTTTGCTGATACATCCAACTATTGCAGAGTCATTAGAAAACTTCGGAAGGTGACAAGACTCTGTGTTGAAGTCTGAGGTGTAGAGGGTGAAGAGGAAGGGAGAGGGGACAGCCCCCTGTGGTGCCCCAGTATTGCTGACCACTCTGTCCGACATACAGGGCTGCAGTTGCACATACTGAGGTGTGCCTGTCAGAAAGTCCACAATACAGGTCACAAAGGGGGCATCCACCTGCATCACCTGGATAAAGGCTTAGGTTTAAACTGATAGCTTTTTGCCGTCGGATTCAGCAAACGGACAGAAGCCCATAATTCAAAGACAGAGAGGAGCAAAATAAATGACAGGAGATGAAGCTTGTTGAAAAAAGGGTTGAAAACCTTTACTGTTAAGTGCAAATTTTGGATACAATGTTATATAACAATAATGAGGTGTGGTTTACGTCCTAGGATATGTATTTGTGATATTATTCATCAAAATCTTCATCAATCAATCACAACCAAATGTAATAATTATAGAGGAATGAAGAAAACGATTTGATATCAACGAAATTGTTGTGTGTCCTGTGCGTCCTTGTGTGTTGTGTGTGTGTGTGTGTGTGTACGTGCGCTTATGTACGTGCGTTCGTGTGTGTGCGCTGCGCTGCGTAGTTCCCAGAGCTGTTGTTTGAGGAGGAGACGGAGCAGTGCGCTGACCTGTGCCTGCGTCTGCTGAGGAACTGCAGCAGCAGCATTGGAACCATCCGGGCCCACGCCTCTGCCTCCCTCTACCTCCTCATGAGGCAGAACTTTGAGATCGGCAACGTGAGTACCACCCCAGAACACCAGGGGGCAGACCTCATGGCTGTCAGTTCCATTTTAATGACATTTACCAAGACATCTCAAGAGCAAAATATACCAATGGCCTCTTCTCAATCATCAGTTCAATGTATTTATTTGATCTGTTATATATATGTTTTGTATTTCCTCCTTCAGAACTTCGCCCGGGTGAAGATGCAGGTGACCATGTCCCTGTCCTCCCTGGTGGGAACGTCCCAGAACTTCAACGAGGAGTTCCTCCGGCGCTCCCTCAAGACCATCCTGACCTACGCAGAGGAGGACCTGGAACTCAGAGAGACCACCTTCCCTGACCAGGTACCAAACACCAGCAGCAGCTCTAGTTTGAGGCATGAACCTGACCAGGTACCCTACAAGCACTAACTAGTTCTAGGTATGAACCTGACCAGGTACCCTACAAGCACTAATTAGTTTGAGATATGACACGTGATTCCAGACACGAGATCTTAGTTCTAGACATGAGCCTGGCGAGGTATTGGACACCACAAGCTCCACTGGCCTTGTTCTAGATATGAACCCCAACTAACATCATATCATGGGAAGTTTGTATATGTGAACGTGAACATATGTAAACATATATATTAAGCATTGAACGTCCTTGTTTTACTAAGTTCCTGTACTCTGTAGGTGCTGTGTAACTTGGGTCTGTGTTGCAGGTGCAAGACCTCGTCTTCAATCTTCACATGATCCTCTCAGACACAGTCAAGATGAAGGAGCACCAGGAAGACCCTGAGATGCTGATCGATCTGATGTTTAGGTAGGAAGACGCACACACACACACACACACACACACACACACACACACAGATACACACAGAGAGACACACCAAAAAAAACAGATAGTTCTGCTTGCACATGTGAGTGCAAACATAGACACAGGTCTAACACACACTCTCATTTAAACACACACACACGCACCCTTATCACCAATATTGTCCTTGGCAGCGTTCAGCTATCACTCACTCTGTGCGTGTGCATCCAGGATTGCTAAGGGCTACCAGACGTCACCGGACCTGCGTCTGACCTGGCTCCAGAACATGGCGGGGAAGCACTCGGAGAGGACCAACCACGCCGAGGCAGCCCAGTGCCTGGTGCACAGCGCCGCCCTGGTGGCCGAGTACCTCAGCATGCTGGAGGACCGCAAGTACCTACCTGTGGGCTGCGTCACCTTTCAGGTGAGGGGTAACTGTCAGAGGGGGGGTGGTTTAAAGACACACCATCTAATGATGGATTCAGACACCCATGATGAAATAACACAACCATGTGTGTGTCTATCTGTCTATATATCACACGCACACACATATACCCTTGGATAGATAGACACTTTATTCACGTAGGAGGGGGGGGATTGCTTACTTTAGAAATTGCTCAATTTAGTCATCAACTCTCCATAAAGCCAAAGGTAAAATGAAGCAAACCATGTTTAAAAGTCATGTGCCTTTTCTTATCAAGCAGACAGGTGAATTGAGTCAACATGTGGCGGGACCCTCTATCAAGGCTAGCTTTGAGATGCATCCAGGACTAAACACATGGTGCTCCATGGGAAGCTTGATACAAGCTTGCTTAATGTTGTGGAACCACCTTGATCCGTGTGTGTGTGTGTGTGTGTGCGCCTGCGTGTGTGTGTGTGTGTGTGCGCGTGTGTACACCAGAACATCTCCTCCAACGTGCTGGAAGAGTCGGCGGTGTCTGACGACGTGGTGTCCCCCGATGAGGAGGGCATCTGCTCGGGGAAGTACTTCACCGAGGCAGGCCTGGTGGGGCTCCTGGAGCAGGCGGCTGCCTCTTTCTCTATGGTGAGAGGAACGCACTGGGAGTCCCAGTGAGAGAGTTACTCCTGTTAAGTCCTGTCTGTCAGGATTTATACTGCTGGACTTTATTTAAATGGTGTCAGAAGTGTAAAATGAGAATTGTGAACCCTGCTTCAGGCACAGACATGTTCTTTCGGGTGTCAGGGAGAAATGAAGCCATCCACTCACTTAACTACACACAGGGAGTGTCTGGAAAATGAATGAAAATGTTGACATTTTCTCAAAGACTCAACTCCTTTAAAGAACGTTTTTGCCAGTTTGTTTGAATACAGCACCATCTGACTGATCCTGTCTACCACTTTACACACAGATATTAAACTATATCACCAGTAATTCAGTTGACCAATACGTAGAGTCACTTAATGAACGTAACCCCGCCCCCCCGTAGGCTGGCATGTACGAGGCGGTGAACGAGGTCTACAAGGTCCTCATCCCCGTCCACGAGGCCAACCGGGACGCCAAGAAGCTGGCAACCATACATGGTAAACTACAGGAAGCCTTTGGCAAAATCGTGCACCAGGTAAATGCACCCCAAAAAGTACCCCACACCTCCATCGCCAACCCCCCTCACTCGGCAAAGGCCAGAGGCGTCCAAGCCCGGTAGATGGATAGGTTGTAGAAGATGCGTGAGACCGGCGTGTGTGTAGCCTGGGTTAAGTCACGGAGCACTATGGGGAAAAGGGACGTATGCCACGTGCTGTGTACGGTGCGAGAGCACGATACGTACACACATGCACGTCTCCACACACACATAAACACACACACACACACACACACACACACACACACACACACACACACACACAGAGTCTCTTCCAGGGCACATGTACACAAGTATGCTTACACACATACACACACCCACACACACATCTACCATGTGTCAAGCACATACCATTATCATGCACTTTGACACACATTTAAACACACGGCCGTATCACACTAGCACCAGGGTAACACATACCTAGACAAGCACAAGAAACCAAAAAAAACTAGAAAGTGCAAACCTACTGTATATTCGTGTATGGGATTAAATGAATTATTCAACATGTTTATTGACACAGCTTTGCATGAATATGAGTTAAGTTATTTTGCTGTTCATTTCAAATGACCGTTGAACTTCATGTGCTCCCCCCTCCCAGCAGGAAGCAGAAGTTGCGTGTTGTGTCATAGATATCTGCCTAGATCCTGATGAGAGAATAGAGCATGCATTGTCAAACAACACTGGTGTGGTGTTTGTTCAGAGAGATAGGACCAATGGAGAATGTTTTTGTCTGTGCCTGTGTCTGTGCGTGCGTGCGTGCGTGCGTGTGTCTTTGTGCGTGTGTCTTTGTGCGTGTGCATGTTATCTCTGATGTCCCCTTTCCCTGTGAGACTGCATTCGGTCTGACTGTAAACTGCGTGCGTGCGTGCGTGTACGTATGTTGACGTGTCCTGTATTCTCTTTGTCACACAGAGCACTGGCTGGGAGGTAGGTCGCTCGTGATTCCTGCTTGGCTCGCTCGTTTTTTTGACTTGTTTCCTGTCTTATTATTATTATTTACTCCATCTTTACTCACTAGCCGCGGGGCGTTGTGTCGCTCTCTGTTGTATGACATCACTCCACCCATTAACCCCCTGCGGCCTGATGCTGTCTGACTGTCCGTCCGTCCGTCAATCCCCCCCCAAACCACCCCCCCTCCAACCGGGGACTAGTGCTGCCATAAATGGGCAACAACCCCCCCCCCCACTTCCTCCTCCGCCTCCCCCCCTTATTTCTGCTCTTTCTGTGGACAAGGCAGCTGTTGGCTGTTGATATTTCGTTGGATAGTTGCGTTGTTTCGGGAAGGCCTTGCATGGGCGCCGCCGCAACTGTGTGACACTAATGAACCCGTCACAGTGAAAGAGTCACATGTACCTCCCCTCCCCTCCCCCCCTCTGACTCCTGCGCTCTTTCCTCGTCAGTCAGAAGCATCGCTCTCACCTCCGGCCCTCTGGCCCTGCCGACCTGTCACCTCGTCACCTCTCATCTCACCTTCGGCCTCAGGGTTCGATTTCAGTGCGGCCGTTTATAAACGGGGCGAGAACAGACCTACCTCTTTGGGGGGGGGGGTGTTCTGCTGAGATTGGCTCAGCACACCCACACACACACACCTAAACACAGCCCTGTTCCAAACCCTCATTGAACCTCTGATGTAGAGAGCCGAACAAGAGGTAAAACACGGACGGGAAAATGTCCTTCGTTTACTGAAGTGAGACAAACTAAATCGACCCCTGGGTTCTTCCCTCATCAGCATTCCTCTTTTGTGGTTAACAGGTATTAACCCTCGTATGTGTGGTCCATGGTTTGCTGCATGACAAGGCTAGAGAAGCCCTCTGGTCACCTGACTGTGGTCTGTGGTGGGGGGGGGATCCCTTGAACCGTGTGTTTCTTGGGCGATGTTGGAACTGCCCCCTCCCCACATACACACACACACTGACACACACACAAACAAACCCCTTTCAGCTTCTACTTTACACATTGCCTGCCTTTTTTTGTGTCTTGTCTTTTTTTGTTGTTTCTTGGTCTTCTCCGTGTCTCCGTTGACCTTTTTCATAATCTATCCTCCTCTGCATGTACCGGATCGTTCACATTGAATTTGCCTGCATTTAGTTTCAAAAAAAATCTGGCGCTGTTTGTGTTTGTTTGTTTTTGTTGGCGTCTCTTAGAAGTACCCAGTCCTGATTAAAAAATGTGTTCTGTTTTTCTCCTTTTGATTTCCCCGGTTGCCGACCCTTCCTTTCCACTTTACTTATTGTGTTTTGTGGTAAGTTCCCAGTTTCCCAGCTTCCTTTACTTTCATGTTACTTTGCAAACACTTATACACCTACTCTGCAAAACAGACAGGGCTTGTTCTAAATCACAGAACAAAAAAAACAAAAATAGAGATATGTTACACTTTTTTTGCAGGCTGGTCTCATGTTTGTGTTCTGTTTTCGCACACGGTACCTCGCGTCTCACAATGTCGATGCTGTTTAGCGGTGTAGCTATCCTAGCTGGTGGAGGCAGACTCGCAGGCTCCGTCTTGACCTGGTTTTTGTACATGTACCACCATCCCATCTCTTTCTTTCTCTCTTTTTTGTTCTTTTTCTCCTTTTTTCGCGCTTTCGCTCCTCCACACACACGGCTTACATAATCGTCCGACACGCTCGACGGATGGAGCCCTGTCCCACCCCTGTCCCATTCCTGTCCTACTCCTGTCCCACCCCTGTCCCACCCCTGTCCCACCCCTGTCCCACTCCTGTTCCACCCCTGTTCCACCCCTGTCCCACTCCTGTCCCACCCCTGTCCCACCCCTGTCCCACCCCTGTCCCACCCCTGTCCCACCCCTGTCCCACCCCTGTCCCACTCCTGTCCCACCCCTGGCCCACGTCTCATGCATAACCAGCAACAGTGTGCCAGCCCATGCTAGGTGGCGTTTCCTGTTTTATTCTATCTTCCTCCCTCTACTAAGATCTTCAATGGAGGCTTTGGGTCATTGCTCCCCTCTCTCTCTCTTTCTCGCTCTCTCTCTCCCGCACTCTTTCATTTCGTCATTGGCTCTCTTTCTTTTTCACCTCTTCTCCTCTCTCTCTCTCACTCACTCGTCGATATTTTGAGGTTCTGTGCTCAACCCCACACCTGCTCAAGCCGCCCGTCCACCACCAGCTCACCCGGTCTGTGGCCTCCACAGGGTAATGTCCTCGTTCTACCCCGGGCTCTGCAGCCGTGCTCACATGTCTAGAGGAGGAGGGAGGGGCGAGGGAGGAGAGTTCCCCTCAGTCCAGGGTGAAGGGTACCGTGGAGGCTCTTGACACCACCATCAGATGGGCTGTGTGCCCCAGGGCCCCTCCGCTCCCACATCCTCTGGCTGGCTGGCTAGTCAGACTGCAGGCCATGCCAATGCACACATGCTCGTACGCGTGCACACACACACCCTTTTAAACACACACATACTCATATGTTCACACACACACACCCTCTTAAACACACATCCTCATGTGCACCAAATAAGGAACACAGGGACACTTGAGAGACTTGAACAACTGTTGTCGAATTAACCTGTGTGTCTAATGACGACCTCGGGGGGCGGAAAGGAAACCAGCATACAAACTTACAAAACAAGGAGCATTCATGAGGATTCCTCAAAATAAGTTTACACGTTTATAAAGATGTCATTAAATAAGTGTAAAAGTTGATAGGAGTTCACAAAAATATCTGTTTTCAGGATAAAATGTTTCTCATGTTAATGTGTACTACCTCACGTCCGTGCACACATCACGTCCGTGTGTCCAAACACAAACGGGTTCATCTGATCTGTGTTTACACTGGCTGTTGCAACCGCGGGTTGCGTTGCCTGGTGATCTTGAACGTGGACCGTGTCATCCTGTCATAACCGCAGATGTCTACCCTGCTGCTCTGTAGATGGAGCTCAAGTGACTCCATGTCTGACCTCATGGACGAATTGCTATCCGTTTCTCGTCAGAGCGTGTGTTTTTATTTTACGCGGTGCGTCCGACGCATACTCACACATTTGTCCTTTTCCGCCCCTTCTTGGCAGTTCGGGAAGAGAATGTTCGGTACCTACTTCAGAGTGGGCTTCTACGGATCCAAATTCGGAGACTTGGACGAGCAGGAGTTTGTGTACAAAGAGCCGGCCATCACCAAGCTGGCGGAGATCTCTCACAGGCTTGAGGTAAACAGGGCAACAAAGTCAACAACAACAACAACAACAAAACTTTTTATGGAGAGTGCGTTGAGACGAATGCACCTCCGATGTGTCCCATAGTCCTTGGTGACCTCGGATGAGCTCCGTAGTGCGTCAGAGCGTCTGTCTCGGTCCGATGGGCTGTGGGTCCCCTCTGACCCTGCTCTGCCTCTGCGTTTCAGGGGTTCTACGGCGAACGCTTCGGCGAGGAGCAGGTTGAGGTCATCAAGGATTCCAACCCGGTGGACAAGTGCAAGCTGGACCCTAACAAGGTCAGCCAGGGTGCCACGCATTCAAAGAAAACCAATGAAATGACAGTGTTTCGGCCTAGGGGTCAAACTGGGGCTACAATCTCAATCTTACTTATAGAACATCTATAAATTGTACATTTTAGCACCACTATGCTGTATTTACAGCACTTCCTGTATGTATTGTAATATATTTTGCACTTCGTGTTAGATGCTAACTGCATTTCATTGGTTCTGCACTCTGCTCAATGACAATAAAGTTAAATCTAATCTAATCTAATCTCATGCGTCTCCTCCCCTCCAGGCCTTCATCCAGATTACGTACGTGGAGCCGTACTTTGACACGTACGAGATGAAGGACCGCATCACCTACTTCGACAAGAACTACAATCTGCGGCGCTTCGTCTACTGCACGCCGTTCACCCTGGACGGGCGGGCGCACGGCGACCTGCACGAGCAGTTCAAGCGCAAGACCATCCTGACCACCTCGCACGCCTTCCCGTACATCAAGACCCGCATCAACATCATCCACAAAGAGGAGGTGAGGTGCAGCGCTCTCTACCCCTCCGGCCCTCACCGATTGCTTCCTGTACTTTGTCAATTCTCCCTTCATGCAAATACGCTCTACGCCTTTTTCTCTCACACACCAAGGAATACAAAAAAATGTATGGTAACGAAACCCCTTGGGGGTTTCCTCCCTTCCTTCCTTCCGCACCCCTTTCTCTCTCCTCATCCCACCCCTTCTCTTCCTCTCTCCCCGTCTCTCCCTCTCGCAATCTCTCCCTTCCTCCCTCTCGCCATCTCTCCCTCCATCCCTCGTCCCTTGGCAGGTCATCTCCATGCCCATCGAGGTGGCCATAGAGGACATGCAGAAGAAGACCCAGGAGCTGGCCTTCGCCACCCACCAGGACCCCGCCGACGCCAAGATGCTCCAGATGGTCCTGCAGGGCTCCGTGGGGACCACCGTCAACCAGGTAGGAGGGACATCAGAACTCTGCCCCACCCCAAGAGAACACCAGGCGTAACGCACACAAGATAAGATAATCCGTTGTTTGTCCTGCAGTGGGGAAATTCCCATTGTTACAGCAGCAAAAGTGTTGGTCCAGAATAGGTGCATGAGTGAGATTAGGTAAAGAAACGGATAATACGGACAAAATGGCAGATAATACCTAGAAACATAGACAATTGCAACAATGAAGGTACAAGCAACCCAATATGAGTCGTTCAGACGCCCTGTGAATACATAGACAGGCATGCTGCTCCAACTGACCATTTCCATTATCTGACGTGCTCGTGGGTGTTTCTCAGGGACCCCTGGAAGTGGCCCAGGTGTTCCTGTCTGAGATCCCCATTGACCCGAAGCTTTACAGACACCACAACAAACTACGGCTGTGCTTCAAAGACTTCACCAAGAGGTAACTGGGTGGAATTCTGGGCATCAGAGTTTTTTGGAAAGATGAGGAAGTAGCCGAAGGGGTTAATGTCAGGGCAATCTCGTTCGACTCCAGTCGCCAGTGGCGTAATTCACCAGCACCCTTTTCTCCTCTCAGGTGTGAGGACGCCCTCCGCAAGAACAAGAGCCTGATCGGGCCCGACCAGAAGGAATACCAGCGAGAGCTGGAGAGGAACTACCACCGCCTGAAGGAGGCGCTGCAGCCGCTCATCAACAGGAAGATCCCCCAGCTGTACAAACCCGTGCTGCAGGTCAACTCACACAGGTGGGCGGCTGCCTCTGCTTCTTCTCTAGTGTGCGAGCGGGCCTAGACGAGCTCGGACCCACATACGTGGGTTTGTGTTTTCTTCCATCGACCCACCCTGGATGGAGTTCCTCTCCTAGTAACTTTGACTTTGTTTCCCAATTGTTTTTTCCCGGCACATTGTAATGATGTTTTGCTTTAAACAAACACGCAGCAAACGGACAGCTTGACAAGGTACTTAAAAGACTCGTCTTGTTTGGGAAGTGCAATTGTCAAAATTACGTTTACCGGAAGGTGGTTTTTTTTGTCATATTTGTGTATCGTTTTGTCACAGTTCACTCGACTGTGACTGAATGGTTTTTTTAATACTTTTCAGAGATTCCTTCAGCAGGATGAGTCTACGCAGGCTTGACATTTGAAGAAAAGAAACAGTGCAAGTGAATCACAACTTTAATTTATTCATGATGTGTGTGTGTGTGTGTGTGTGTGTGTGTGTGTAAATATGAACGACTCCTCAGAAAGTCAGTGTTTCCCAGTAGCGAGACAAGCTTGCTGCAGCTCGGTACGTCATTCCTGTGTCTTACTCGTTTACAGCCTGTTACACAATCACTGGCTTTAACAAGTGGATCTTACTCCGTACGATGTGTCAAATCTGTATTAAATTTCATGTGTGCACTTTTTTTTTATTACCATGTATCAATGCATTTTTACAACTTGAAAGTTTACTATTTAATCCCTTGGAAAGAAAAAAGAAGCAAAAAAGTATTTATCATGTTACATTTTTAGTTAATTTAAACATTTGTTTAAAAGTAGGCGAATGTTTT
>JAVQJY010034831.1:0-11201 GCA_036025375.1 Retropinna semoni | reverse complement strand
GCGGGTCACTGAGCACACACACCTCCACAGGCAAGAGAGGGCACGAACATTTGCATAGCTCAGTTCATCCACATTGGTAATTCAAAGTGCTCTACGGATCTAAGTGCTCTCTGATCCACGAACGTAGAAAAGTGAGAGATAAAAAGGTTAAGTGTGTTAAAACAGTTAAAAGAACATGAAAACTGTGGCACAAATCTTGACACTGAGTAGAAGATAAATATATATAAATGCCAGTGACAATTTTAAATGACAGTCTAAATAATGCATATGAGGAAATGCGGACACAGAAGTCCTAATTCAATAATGTTCTCTCGACGAGCGCTGCAACGCCGTGGTGGAGTACAGAGTAGAATCCGTTTCCAGAACTCTCTCTCTGTGTTCCAACTGGACACACCCTACAGTGCAAGGGCCGGTCTCTGCCCAAAAACCACACATTCCCCCGGCAAAGTGTGCCTAAACACACACACAGCTGCAACGCAAGAGTCAATATTATCACTGGGTCTGTCTGACACTGCACCCTCTGTGGAAGAGTGCGTGCGTGTGTGTGTGTGTGTGTGTGTGTGTGCGTGTGTGCGTGTGCGTGTGTCTGTGAAAATGTATGCGCGTTTGTTTGTGTGTGAGTATATGTGAGTGTGTGTGCGTATGCGTGTGTGCGTAAATTTAAGCGTCTTTGTGTGTGTGTGTGTGTGTGTGCGCGCGTGTGTACCTGCTGCTTGTTGCCCTTGCGCGTGAGCATGACAAACTGCATGGTGTCGGAGACGTCGGCGTCGCCCTCCCCAGTGCATGCTGGTCCGGGGCCCTTCTTCAGCTGGCTCTTCAGCTGCAGGGGGATGGCTACATCCAGCTGGTGCACCTTCACTGCCTCGCCGCTACGCTGCTGAACACACACACACACACACACACACACACACGCACGCACAAGCGTGCACACACACACGCAGAGAGAGAGAGAGAGAGAGAGAGAGAGAGGGGTCTAAGAATCTGTAGTTTTGTACATGTAGAATCAAGCCTACATGAACCTGTAGTGTTCCACATGTGGAACCAGGTTGAGGAGGAGAAGCTGGAGGAGGAGGAGGAGGAAGAGGAAGGGGACCGGTACCTGAAGGTTCTCCAGCATCATCTTGTCCAGAGCCTGGATGAAGTCTTCGTCCTCAGCACAGGCCACATGCTTCAGTCCTCCTCCACAGATGGTCACCTCCTGCCAGGGGACAGTACAGCCCTCTCAGAAACACACACACCATCTACGCACTCGTACACACACCATCTACGCACTCGTACACACACCATCTACACACACACACCATCTACGCACTCGTACACACACACACCATCTACGCACACACACACACCATCTACGCACACACACACACACACACCATCTACGCACGCACACACACACACACACCATCTACGCACACACACACCATCTACGCACGCACACACACACACACACACACCATCTACGCACGCACACACACACACACACACACACACACACACACACTCTCTTACATTGCTCTCGTCATCAGTCTCGTTCTCCTTGTTGGAGTCGGTCAGGTAGTCCGTGTTCTCCTCCTCCTCTTCCTCCCTCTCCTCTTCCTCGTTCTCCGACCCTTCCTGGAACAGACAGAGGGTTTGATCATCGTCGTGCGTTTCCTCATCACCACCCTCTGACGGCAGCCAGCCTGGGGTTACTACGGTTACGTCTATCAAAGCTAGGGATGGGCTACACCGTTGGCCGACGGTGCCCTGGTATACTGGAGACGGCCTGTCAGCCAAGAGGATGATCTTCACTGATAGCAGTGGCCAATGTTTGCGAAGTGAGAACTTAAATCTCGTGGTAAAACGCATTTATTTGTGGTGAATCACTTGGTGAACATTTGGTTTGTTCATGTAGAGTAGCCCAGGGTGTCTATTTATGCCAGTCTTCTTGGACGGGTCTCTTTTGAGACGCCTTCACATGGCATCTGTGCAGGAAGAGGGCCATCACCCAGCCACCTCAGAGCAGCACTGTCAGGGTGGCACTACCATGACTGTCTGACGGGTGTGTTTGTTTACTGATGCAAAGGCAACATTAGGATGAGCACTCGGACCACTCCGGTTCCTAATGGAGGAACACTGGGGGTTGCTTTCTTCATCTTTATAAGTTATCAAGATAGCTGTTCTAAGATGGCGTGGCCAAGGGCTTTAAGACCATTCAGGTATTTTTTATTTATTTATGAAGAATTCGTTAGTTTCCATGGTACTAAAATGGGAATAAAAATAATTGTTTATGTTGGATATTGGCCAAGTTGTTTATAATCTTTGGTATTGGGCCAGGACTCTGCAGTCGGTGCGTCCCAGAATGTCAAATCAAAACGTCCAGCCGTAAATCTGAGGTCCTCCAGTACAGCAGGTGTGAGGAGGGGAGGGGGGTAAGGGAGGAGGGAAGGGGGGGAAAAGGAGGAGGGGAGGGAGAGGGCAGGGGGGTGAGGGAGGAGGGGAGGGAGGGAATAGGAGGAGGGGAGGGAGGGAGGGGGGTAAGGCAGGAGGGCAGGGGGGAAAGAGGGTGAGGGAAGGAGGGAGGGAGAGAGGGAGGGATAGACTTACCTCCTCCTCTGGCTCGTTCATCTCACTTTCGTTGCCAGACTGCTCCTCGGTCTCGGCCCCTCCTTCCTCATCATCGTCATCGTCCTCTTCATCCAGGGCCTCACCTTCACTCATGGCGCTGGAGCAACGCCCGTCTTTCTCCATAGCCAGACCTACGGCAGCACGCGCACGCGCACACGCACACACACCCACACACACACACACCCACACACCCACACACCTGGATGAGAACCGCAGCAAAGGACACTACACAGTTCATTGACTTACATAATAGTTTGTCATTATGAACAGAGGGCAGAGTGAGGCACATTCCATCCAAACCAGTTTTAAGCATGATCATAAGAAAACAAACAGGCCACAAGTGATGTTATAACAGGTTACTTCCCAATCCAGAGTCTCGGGTAGGTTGCATTCCTTCAGACTGAACCTACAGGAGCCTAATTGACCCTCATTAGTACAGGTGTTTCTATCCCCAGAACATAGAGAGAGTCTCCACATGCCTACTGGTCTGACAATATTGGGGTGGGGCCTGGTAGAGGCCTGGTAGGAGCCCGGTAGGGGTCTGGTAATGGCCAGGTCGAGGCCAGGTAGGGGCCAGGTAGGGGCCAGGTAGGGGCCAGGTAGGAGCCCGGTAGGGGTCTGGTAATGGCCAGGTCGAGGCCAGGTCGAGGCCAGGTCGGGGACAGGTAGGAGCCCGGTAGGGGTCTGGTAATGGCCAGGTCGAGGCCAGGTAGGGGCCACGTAGGGGCCAGGTAGGAATGTCTTCTCCAGGCTTATGAAGTGAAAGGTAAAGCAATGGGCCACTGTTAGGCCAGGGGCCCCTGTCACACTCATCTATCACTTTTAGTCTTAACACGCACGCACGCACGCACAGACGCACAGAGGGCTATTGTGGGCATCGTTAACTCGCATTCCATCTCAACACCTTGATACCAAGGACAATGCTTGTGTCCATTCACAAGTGCAGTGAATCATCATTGGGAATGCAATACACCTGCCAGTGGAATGCCTTCAGCTTCCTCCTCACCCTCCTCACCCTCCTCTCTCCCTCCGCCAGCACTGGCTGCAGTCATCTGGTCTTTCTCTGGATTCTCACCACTCTCTCTCTCTCTGCTCCTCTCTCTCTCTCTCTCTCTCTCTCTCTGCTCATCTCTCTCTCTCCATCTCTCTCTGCTTGTCTCTCTCCCCAGTGCTTTGATTTTCCACTCCACATTGACACACTCACTCACACTGGGCAAAGAGATAAATGTCCACTTTCGAATATGTACTGATTCACTATGTCAGTATAGCCGCCAGTGATCGGTGTGTTGAGTGGGGCGTGCTGTCTGAAACTGATTGCTGAAGCAACACAGGGATGGTGCCAGAAGTAGCAGAAGCATTTTAGGCACGTTTGTTTTTTAGTTTGTGGGATGAGCTGGTTTGACCAGTTTGTGCTGTGTGTGTGTGTGTGTGTGTGTGTGTGTGTGTGTGTGGAGAGGAAGGGAACCTGTCTGACAGACAGAGGTGAATCCACCTTCTCACAGAGGAATGCTGCTCTTCAGGGACAACAGAGACCAGGAGTAGGTCAACCAGACAGTCTGCTCCAGTCATTCTGCACGTCTGTGTACACGTGTGTGTGTGTGTGTGTATCGACACGTGTGTACAGGTTTTGGACACGTGTATGTGTGTGTACAGTGTATAGACACGTGTGTGTGTGTGTGTGTGTATGTGTACGGTGTATGGACACGAGCGCGCGCGCGCGCGCGTGTGTGTGTGTGTGTGTGTGTATATCTATGGACACCAGCGCGCGTGCGTCTCACCCAGTTTGACCAGGACCTCCCTCTCCAGCTCGGAGACCTGTCTGGTGGCCTCCTCCAGGGAGCAGCTGAGCCTCATCTTGGGTCTCAGCAGCTCCAGGGTGTCGCTGATCATGTAGTCAATGTCTATGGGGAACGGGTGCTCCTTGTTCCACACCTCCACACTCTTCTTCCACCAGATGTAGCGCTGGAGGACGGACACACACACACACAGAGACACACACACGCAGACACACAGACACACACCTCAAAAAGCATTTGCCATCATGATTTTCAGAAGGAGATAAAAAAAATAAAAAAAAGAGTCCCAAAGAGTAATAGACGACCAGTCATCCCCAGTGGAGCAGCCAGGGTACCTGGAAGTAGATGAGGAAACAGTCCAGCTTCCTCTTGCTGGAGCCTCTGTCGAAGTACTGGCCACAGGTGTCCAGCAGGGTGCACACCAGGCGGATCCGGAACAGGTGCTCGGGGGGGTCCAGGGGGCTGGGGCTCCCGTCCGGGTTCACCCCGAACGAGATGAAGGAGAAGAGGGTGCGGAAGATGACGGCGGACTCCACCATGCGGTAGTTGTACAGCTCCCCCAGGAACTTGGCGCTGCTGATCCTGCGCTGGTTGAACTTGGGCTGGTTGACCTGCGCGGAGGGGGGGGGGGGAAACGGATGGACGGAGGTCAGCGCAGCCGTTCTCTGAAGTGTCCCGACATCGTGACGTTAGGGTTAGGGCTAGGGTTAGGGTTAGAGCTGACGTGACGTTTAGAGCTGGACTCTGTGCTTGCCCTCTCTCGTCCTTTCTCTTTCTCCAAACCCATACATGCTTAATGCCCGGGTAGAGCTCTCCATCCTGGACCTTCCCTCCCCTGCCCCCTGCCTACCTCCATGCCCAGGTAAGAGCTCTCCATCCTGGACCTCCCCTGCCCCCTGCCCCCTGCCTACCTCCATGCCCAGGCGGATGTCCTCCAGGACCCCGTCCACCACGTGGATGCCCACGTCCTCCTGGTAGGCCACCAGGCCGGCCAGCAGGTTGGCCACACAGTGGATGCTGTTGTACTTGACGTTCCAGATGTTGACCATGCAGCAGATGAGGTAGCTCTTGCTCTCCGGGTCCTGCCAGGGCAGCTTCCGCATCTGCCTCAGGACCTGGTGGTGGTGGGGGAGGGGGAGAGAGAGAGAGGGTGAGAGAGAGAGACAGAGAGAGAGAGACAGAGAGAGAGAGAGACAGAGACAGAGAGAGATGGTGAAGAAAAAGATGCAGTCTAGAACAAGTCTCAGAGAAGATGTGCAGCTGGATGCTATGTTCATTAACAAATGCTACGGAAGACGCCCTTGCTTTTTTTTTGTTGTTGCTGTTCATCTTTTCAAGGCAATGAAGCCACTGACAATAAAAAAAAAAAATAAAAAAAAGATTTCTCCCCGCTCAGGACTACAACTCCCAGACCTCCTGAGGCCCACCTTCTCTGTGGTGACCTTGGACAGGTCCTTGTAGAGCAGCTTGCGGATGTACTCCTGCAGCGGGGGTCTCTTCTTGCGCACGGTCTTCTCCATGGGCGGGGGGTTGCAGTAGTAGTAGGCGTTCTCCACCATGGTCACGTAGCGGGAGTCCAGGTGCTGGGCCTGCTTCTTGCGCATCATTTGCTCCTGAAACACACACAGGCGGAGGCTTCAGAGCCGAGCGACGGATCGGTGCCGTGGACCTGCCGCGGCGGGGGGAGACATCTACACGGGCCTCGTTACTTTGAGGGGGGTTGCGTGTTGCTTCCCAATCGAGACCAAAAGTATCGGGATCGTTGAAGTGGCTGCGTGTGGTACAAGTATTGTGTGTGAGCCACCTAGCAGGCGGCTACGTGCGCGAGCGTGTGCGCGAGCGTGCGTGTGTACCAGGAGGACGCTGGTGCGCAGGTGTGAGTCGGGGGATCGGAACAGGAAGCGTCCGCAGGTCTCCAGCAGGGTGCAGGCCATCTCAATGTGATGGTGAGAGAAGTCAGACAGCAGCATCTGAGGGACAAACCAACCCAACCAAAGAGCGTGAATATACACCTCGTTTCCGTACACACGGCATACGGTTCCTGGTTCTCCCTGCGGGGGCGGCAGGGGCTCGCCGGTCCGTCGGATCAACGCCACCCACCTTCAGACAGTGAAGCGTGTCTGTTTTGGAGAACATCTTGAATTTGGCCAGCTCCCCGATGAACCTCACCGTCTTGTTCTTGGTCTCGATGTTGATCTGGTCTTTCTTCCGAATCTGTGAGGGACACAAGAGCAGGTTCTCGTTGAGGGACCCGGAGCGGTTTCAGACCCGGCCTGTTGGGAAGGTGATAGAGAGGGGCTCGTCACTGGTCGCCGGAGCACTGCGGAGGACGACGTACGTGGAACCTGAAGTCCCCTTTCAGCATGGAGCACAGGTCCTCCGCCACGTCCGACATGCAGGGGTGAAGGGTCGCCACCAGGCGGGAGTAGAAGGGCAGCAGATCTAACCTGCAGCGGATTAAACGCATGTGAATCATCCACTGTACTGTTCTGCACTGTACATAGTGTATACTATACATTCTGCAGATAATGTAAATCACCCACTGCACTTACTGTACACTATACATGTTATAATGTATTTATACTATTACCATAGCCGTAGTCACAACCCTCTTCATAGCCTACACACACTGGTAACAATATATAGACATAGATATAGACATGCACATAAATGTATTTTTTTCATATCGTTTCATACTTGCACTTTGTAAATTGTCTTATCTAAACACTGCTTAAAGCACTTCTGGTTGTGATGCAATCTGTATTTCGTTGCTTTGTACCTGTGACATGCGCCGTGACAATAAAGTGGAATCTTAATCGTAATCTTTGAGTTTCTTACACAAAGATTCTGCTGCCCTCCTCTGGATACATTGTGTTACACAACATTGGCCACAAGAAGCGCTCTGTAGTAGCACCATCAACTGTCTCCGACTTTACCTTTAGTTAAAACATCACAATAATGGTCAGCTATTTTCCAAATGACATATTTTATTGCATGTTTAAAGTATTGTTTATATACGGTTTCCTCTCAGTGAAATCGCTATATTGTGTTGGGTACTTCCTTCTGATCTCTGGAACAACGTAAAGAGCACGGAGCCTGCCTAGCGACAACAGAACACTAGTGACAACGGACTTTATCACCCTCTAACCAAGATTTTGTCCGTCATAATTCTCTTCAGCGGACGTCATAATATGAGACGCATCAAATATCTGAGTGTCCTAAAGCTGACCTGTTATTTGATCCGGAGATCTGAAGCTGCACTAACAAAAATCATGACTACTCCCCCCTGATGAATTTACTCATCAATTATTCTTTGGGACCGTTGCGGTTAGTCCGCCGGCGGCCGCTGCTGTTCGCCGTCGGAACGGCAATCCTTGCGACCGGTTCTGTGTACTTGTACAGGAGGTACTTCTGTGAGGAATTGGACACGGTGGACTCGGTCACTGCTGATGAGGGTAAATTAATACAAATAACACATTGCTGTCTATATGGGTCTCTGTCATGCAATGTTAAAGGGAATCGTTATCATGCTGATCATAACATGTTGCACCGACCTGACGACAATTGAACTTATTGTTTAGTTCTACATGAGGACCACATTCGGAAATTGAATGTGTATAAGCAGGAAGTTCTTACAGAGGTAGGCTACGAACACCCAATAGGCCAATGCCACACATGAAACAAGCTGTTTCTCATTTAACTGCCATTTAGACACTCTGTTTTCTGTCATCTTGCTCCTAAGTTTGCAGAGGAAGAGGATGAGGGGCTGCTGCCACCTCTTTTCAGCCCTCGGTCTGGACCTCTGGTCCTTTATATGCCGGTGTGGCATCCTGTAAGTCTCCTCTGTGTTTAGTTTGGGCTTTGAAAAGGCTCTTGAACTTATCACAAAGAACATGGGCAATTCTGAAAGATAGTAATGCCATCCTAACAAAATGATAAAGTGCCCTATACAAAGCAGGTTTATCCATGGGTTGCCCAATATTCTCTGATTTTCTTCTTTGCCATAAAGGCTCCTTCACCCAGGCCTGCAGTTCTCCAGCTAACAGATGCGGGAAGGCTGTTGTTGACGGAGTTAACGTCCCTGGACACTCTGGTAACCGTTCACACTGTTTGTCGATTGTCCCAGTTAGTCTATATTTTACTGTATTGAGATATTGAAAATTAAACTGCTGGCTTTGACTAATTAGTCTCCATCGGACCAAGATGGTGCATAAAATGATGTCTCCATATGTTCCTTGTCACAGACTTTGTTTATGGCCCCTGTTTGGCCTAAACAGCAGCCCAAGGTCTATCTCTCCCTGGCTGGGAAGATGGCTTTGGAGGACCTGACACTGCTCAGTGGACAGGTAACATATTCATAAAATACCTTGAAAAGAGAACCATCATCCCAGGATTTACAAAAATTCAAGAATGATCAACATTTGAATGTTAAATACTAGACAGTGAGAGTAATTGTAAATTCTTGTTATTGCAATTACTTATAGAAATGAATTTCAAACTGAACTGTCATCCTTCAAACTTCATCTTTATTCTTCATCCTAAGGCAATGGAGAAAGAGGATGAAGAGCTGCTACCTTGTCTGCTCAGCCCTCTGTCTGGACCTCTGGTTCTTTATATGCCAGTGTGGCATTCTGTAAGTCTTCTCTGTCTTAGGTTTGGGCTTTGAACAGGCTCCTAAACTTTGTAGGACCCGTGGCTATTGTAGTAGCTATAGATGCAATCCTATCACATTGATGGCACATTTCCTGAAAAGATTGAGGCCTAAGATTCTCAAATGTGTCATATAGGTTCATTCGCCCCGGCCTGCAGTGGTCCAACTAACCCGCGCTGGGATGCTGCTGTTGACAGAATTAGCGGCTCTGGACACCCTGGTAACCATTCAAACTTTCACTCTCACTCCACACGCTCACGCCATTCCATCCATTCCATTTTCAACAGTCCTAAAATTCGAAAGTACTGGTTAAAACTATATTGGTCACCCTGGGATCAAGTTGGTATCTATAATGAATTCTCTATATGCCCCCGCCTTGCTTTCACAGACCTTCTTTATGGCCCCAGTTTGGCCCAAACAGGAGCCAAAGGTCTGCCTCACCCTGGCTGGAGAGATGGCTTTGAAGGACCTGACACCGCCTCAGAAGTTCGACTCCCACGTTGACGAGGAACCTAAGAGGTTCCATAGGGAGGCACTCACTGGGGAGGATCGACCCCTGGTGAGCAGCTGGAGTGCGTCAGACTTCAATGTGATCAGGCGTGAATTTGGACAACTGCAGGTAATTCAGACATCTCTGTAATAAAGTGTACATCTCTGAACCTCTATCGACTGTTACACACATATTTACTTAAGCCTAGAACTCGTGGTGGTCCGGAAACACACGTCCAATGTGTCAAATTTCAGCCTTGAAACCAAGGATGTCCTCTTGGTCTAATGACATGTTTGGATTGGCAAGCAGGAGATTAGGATTTTATCCCAAACACCTTGCATTTATTCTGAGGATGATCCTCTTTACAGAACGTGGAGGAGGTCCTGCAACTAATCCGCATAGTGATGCGCAACCGGACTCAGCTGTGGTGGAACAAAGTCCTCCGCACTGACACCCTGACCTCTGAGGTGAGAAAACACTGAGGACTGAACAGACCAGTCACTAGGAGTCTGGTGGATCCTACTATCTCTAGTTCTAACTGAATGCATTCATGTGTCTCATCTTCAGGGTTTGGTAGACGTGGCTTACGTCGAGCAGGAGGTCACTGGGGTGCAGGTCAGTTAAGAACTCAATGTTTACAAATTCACCTTCACCCAGCCTTAACATATGTTTTCAGTGAGAAACGGAGACTATGTCAGCTAGTCATAAAAGAGCAAGCTCTGTTTTCTCTTTCACAGTTACTTGGTGGGAGACGAATTTCCCACTTGATGTCCCACCGTCTTGAATCCAGGCTTGAGTTCTTGTACTTTGGGAATAGCCAGGTACACTACATTTACACCTAATTTGAGTTAGTTTTGTAAAATTACATTAGATGTCAAATGTAACTGCATAGTGGTTTACATAAACTATAAAGAGGTTTTGTTTGTTCGTACCACAGCATGTGGACATTTACAGCTCCTTTGAGGGCTTTGAGGAGGCCGGAGGTGAGACAAGAACAAGTAGATGGTCAGGCTCAAACAGTGAGACTACCTTCTCTCACTCTCCTCCTCCTCCTTACACCGCTTCTCCTCCTTCTCCTCCTCCTTCTCCTCCTCCTTTTTGGAACACTCCTCAGGTAAATGGTTTTACCCTTCTTTCTTCCCTTACCAGTTTTTTCACATACCACTGTGTAAAAAGGTTCCTTGAGATATTGAGATTGAGGCTAAATTTGCACTTGTGTTGTAGGAGTTTGATGAGGACCTTGTGGACAGACCAATTGTGGATTTGCCCCTGATGCGGTTAGTTGGAAAACCTGCAGAAAAGATCTCTGCTGTATTATTCTTGACCTTTCAATTGTGTCCAGATCTTACTACATTGATGAATGTTTAATTATAACATGATTGACCTTGTCATTTCTACTTACAGGAGCTATTTCACCTACAGGGGGACCACGGATGTGCAAGGGAAACTAACGGCCCTCCGCAATGCCTTTAAGGTACAGTGAAACAGATTTATTGATGGGTTATTGAGTCATTAAGATTGCCTTGTACTTGCAATTGCAGTGTACTGACACTATTTCCTTTTATTCCAAGGATTTGACCAATGCCAACCAGTCCCTCAATTTCATCACCCATGCTGGAAGGATGATTCTGAGTGGACTGGCTCAGCTCAACAA